>RXPK01000179.1:1482091-1551528 GCA_004143645.1 Protaetia brevitarsis | reverse complement strand
TAATTAGAAAATTTTGTTCACACATTCATGTTAGAGTTAGTAATATTTATAAAAAAGAAGAACAAGAACACTGAAGAAGCTAGCTAGAAATCCAAATACAAAATATGGCTTCGATGTTATAGTGCTTTGAGTAATTTGGGGAAATATATCAACCTCGAAGTAAATTCCCACAACCAGCATCAAACTAACGGGAACTGAGACCGAGACTTCGACTTGGTGATTGTTACGTAAGTGCTACTAAATGTCTGACTTAGAAGTAAGAGTTACTCTAATTTAGATCTTAATAGTAGTAAAGTAATTGTTACTTCTATAGTCCCATAACTTCTTAGTAGCGGTTAACGTATTTAGAACCACATAGCACATAGTTACCAAACAAGATTACTTTAAAGTTATTGGGGACTTTAAAGTGATGGAACTATTTAGTAATAATTATAGTGATTTTCGCGTTCTTGCTACTCGCAGACGTTACTTAGAGGTAGTTTTCACTGTCCGTATAAATTAAGGGTGACTACATAGTTGCACTTACTTTGACAGAATTACTACAAAGTAATGTATTTATTTTGAATAGACATTGTAGGGTCTTTGTTAAGAGTGATGTAAGTATCATTGTCGTTCAACAATTGTATGGATTTGGCATGATAATCTGAACTATTCATAATAAGAGTAACCTGGCCTTTATCAGCAGGTAAGACAAGAAGAGGATCGCAGCGTCTGATTTGTAGAAAGAGTTTAGTGTCATGATAAGCAATACGTATCATGGTTATATTTTTATCATTCTGTACCGCACTTAAAATATTCGTGGTTCTAGCTTTAAGGATGTTGGCCTCTTCTGATAGTATGTGAGGTATGTTAATATCTTTTTTCGTAAGAGGAATGCTAAACTTAGCCCCCAGCGATAGGTAATCTGCACTTGAGACGGTATAGCAGCAGCAGATAGATTAATAAGCCAGCCTTCATTGTTGTGGAAATATCCCGAAAGGTGACATTAGAATACAGGGGATTGAATTTGCAAATATGTAAGCGTTTGATTTTATTAAAATCTTCATGAAAATTAAGTTGCGTACGTTTTTCAAATTCAAAAAAAAATGTTAAGGAGGATGGTAGTCACAAGTTTGAATTTAATTTCATCAATAGAATTTCTATCGAACTTAATATCACTGAAAGTTATTGTAGTTTCAAAATTTAGAATCCCTGATCCTAAGCTGATTTTAAATTGGTGGAGACTGTGGATTATGTGTGGGGGGGGGGGGGGGGGGGAATTCCTATCTTCTACATCTAATCAAAAAACACTTTCTGTTCAATAATCTCACTAGCAGGTTATTAAGTTTCATCCAATTTTTCAGCATCGCAGTGGTGTTGTATCCATGTGTGTGTGTACTATCTTCGGAGAACCCCATGTCTGTAATGAGAGGATGGTACAACGTTAATATATGGAATACGATGGACAGTGCCAGGTATTCTTGAAATTGATACTAGAAATGATAATAAAAAACTCCTTTTCTTTGTCTCTAGAACTTTCGAAATACAGTGTAATCCGGATATAGTGAACTTTAGCGGACCGATAAAATGTGTTCAGTATATCCGAGGTTCACTTAATCCGAGGCTAATACATTGATAATACCTAAGTGTATTATATGAACCAGTGAAAGTATTTTTGCAAAAACTAAACATAAACAAGCAAATTTAAATGATATAAATTTTTATTTAGATTTTATGTCATGTAATAAGTATACATATTTTTATGTCGTGAAGAAGTCCGTAATTTTTGATTGTATGGTTTGACTATGTAAATACTGATTATTTAAAGTGTTTTGTATTTCTAATAATTTTGAAAATGTATTTTTCCTTCGCTCCATTAACTTGAAAGTAGTGTTGTACTTTTCTTATATATTCTAAAGCTTGTGCAGTAGTTATGGGATCGTCTGGTGCTATAACAGTTTCCGATTCTTCTTCATCTTCGATATTCGATGTTGTTATCTGGTGTACAATCTCCTGGTCAGTCAGAATTTCCGTAGCAATAACATTTTTGTCAACATTTACATATTCTACGAACTTGTCAACATTCTAAATGAGCTGCGCTAGCTATCAATTGGTTTTTAACGGAATATCATCCCTCTGCATCAAAGTCTTCGCGAAGTACAACCCGATTTTCATTCGGAATGAATCCTGCGTGGCGAAAGCAATTCTGAATTGTTTCAGCTGATATATTTCTCCATGCACTGCTCAATAAATTTATCGCATCCAAAATTTGAGATAATTTGATATCATTAGTGTCCTGTCTTTGAATTATAGTGAGTAACAATTGCTTTCGAAAATTCTGTTTTAATACCCAAATAATTCCTTGATCCATAGGCGGCAGTACAGATGTTGTGTTAGGCGGAAGAAATATAAATTTTATATTCTGCAGCTGAACTTGTGGATGTGCCGGGCATTATCAACAAGTAAAATATATTTTTGCATTTTTTTATCAATTCCCTGTCCCACTTCTTTAAATAATTGCAAAAAATAGAGGATGTCATCCACGTAGTATCACTCACCTATTATCAGCAATTTACGCTTTTCCGTGCCGCTCCAATTTGCACAAACCAAGGCAGTTATACGTTCTTTTGACAACTTGCCGCCGCTACACGTCTCACCTTTGAACTTATGTGTTTGGTTCGGAGGCATCCTATAGAAAATTCCCGTCTCATCAGCGTTAAATATCTGGTTTTCGGAATAACCCATTTTTATTGACGGCCAAATATGTAAAAGCCAATCTTCTGTGACACTTCTGTTTACCGAAGCAGCTTCTCCAGATATTCTTCCAAAAACAATGTTATGACGCTTCTTAATCTCTATCAACCAACCACTGCTGCATTTAAATTCATCGCCGCAATTCTTCCGAATTCTTCTGCCTTCAATTGTAAACAAATGCCCACTAACTGGTACGTAATTCGCTCTTTTTGTTGGAAACCACTTCAGCAACATATGATCTACTTTATTGTTGTGTGGATGTGCGCATTTTCTCTTTATTTAAGTTAATCATACCTTCATTATAGTCTCTTTTTATTTATTTTTATCTTCCATATAGTAGACACAGTAGATTTCCCTATTTTCATTTTTGAAGAAATTGCAGTTTGGGAGGAACCTGTTTCAATTTCACTGATTATATTAAATTTATCTTGAATAGAAAGTGCACGTCTTTTACTTTTTTCAGCCATTGTTTTTTTTTTAAGTTTCTCTGAATCTATAAACACCCACAAACTTCCACTGTAACTAGGCGAATGCGAATAGTATGTAGAAATACTATGTAAATGAAGAAGATACATACATACGTGATGGGGAAAGTACCAAATGATGACTAGGTGTTCTCCGATGTTACGACGTATTTTAACTCAAAGGCTGCCAGGTGCGATTCGTTTATAGTGAACCGATCGCTAAATATTTAGTTCTCTATAACGAAAGTTCATTTTAAAAGAGTTCTTTATATGCAAGGTTGAATTGCATGAAATTTAATGGTGATTCAGCCGGGACTTTGCAAAACGTTCATTATAAGCAAAATTTCATTACATGCAAGTTCATTATAGCCGGATTACACTGTATATTTATTCGTCACTTTTCATTCAATTCCAGATAACACTTTAAGGTTTACACAAGCTTTTTTTAAGGTTGTCCCGACAAGGAAAAAAGCTTGTTTGTAAGCTTGTCATGGACAAGCGTGTAAGGTTGCTGCAAGGTTATGACAGGGTGGCTAGTTGATACAGGACAAGGTTTTTCATAAGCTTGTCTGTAAAAGTATATAACAAGGTTAGAATGACAATGTTGAGCCAAACTTTAGAGAAAGTCTATACAAACCTTGATAAAAGCTTGCAACAATCAAAACAAAATTATAATTCAAAATTCAGAGTAAACAATGTTTTGTTTACTATGAATTATATATGGGTACAGCTAGTACATCAAATGGAAAGTAGTAAAAAATATTATAACGGATACCGAGTCTGGCCAGGCACACCTCCATTTGTTTTTTCTGTACACAGTTCGGTTAGGATTATTTAAACTATTGATATTCTTGAAGCAACAACGCATATCTTGTTAAGCATGAAAGATGTTTTAAACTATTGTATACTGAAACAGCTCAAACGCATACGACACAACGAACAATGGCGGCCGATGACAGAATAGCGGAATGGCGGTTAAACCAACAAAAATCAATACTCGATAAACGATCGACGCCGAATCACTTCAGAAATACACGAAGTCACCGTACCATGATATAATAACCTTGTCACAACGTTGCATTAACCTTTTACTGTTAAGCTTGTCTCGACAATGCAAAGTTTAAGCAAGTGACAAGCTTGTCGAAGCTTACATGTTTATCTGGCTTGTATCTATTAGATTTGTTCCTTTTGTGAGTTGTTCTACTGATGATGAAATAAATATATTTCGAAAGCTCTACGGTACAAAGAAAGGCAGTTTTTTTTTATTCTTTTTGGTATCAGTCTTTAGAAAAACTTGACATTATACATCGTGTCCCAGATCTTAACGTTGTAACTAGAATACTTCCCTTCCTCTCATTACAGACACTCGGTTTTCGAAGGTATTACAGACATTGATTATACGTAATCTAGAATAAACCCGTCCATAAGTTGCGATTGGCAACGCTAAATTTGAGCTTTTGGACACGCCGCTATAAGCCGCCACTGTTTCCTGGTCAAAAATATAGTGGGATATAAAGATCTCAACCTATGTTAACTCATTAACGTGAACAGTGTTAAGCTTCTAAATAACAGATGGTGGCTGTTTACCATGCATGTACGTTGTCGTGCAAAAGGCCATTTTACATCTAGCTATTTATTGATGCAATTTATTGGCCAATTTAAAAATTTTACGTGTATAACACGGATTAAATACGTGTTAGACACGTCAATTTTAAATTGGCAAATAAATTCGCAATAAATGGATAGGTGTAAAAAGATTTTTATGAAATATATAAATTGTAAAACCTTGATAATTGTCCGAAAATGCAGACAAACTATTGATATCATTCATCGCCGCAATTGTTATTATTATTATATAGTTATATATGATACCATGCTTACCAGTGTAAAGCAAATAGCTCTATCATCTACAATAATAAAATACCGTACAGGGCATATAATCGTAAGGTGAAAATAAATATAATAAGTCTATGTTCACGTTCGATTTTCGACCAATATAGAAAATACTTTAATTTTTATTTTTTTATTGTAAGTTTGAATAAATAGTATTAGTAACGTTGTATTTACAATAAATTATTAAGTTCTCACTTCGGTTTTTCTCTGAAAAATATGAAACAACCACAAAAACTTTTTCCTCTTAAAAAAGTCTGTGTAGATTTTAAGACAGAACAACATGTTGAAACAAGAACCATGTGTTTTCATAACTCCACTTTTTCCTAGTTGACGGTATTCCGGATGTTGTGATAACAGTAGATATTTGTAAAAAAAAATTTTCTGATTTGTTCGAAGTAAGGAGAGGGGTGAATGTCTTTTTCCCTCCACGATCTAAGATTAAGGGCTGTTATTTATGAATAAGCTCTTTAAATTTGAATTAGATATTATTATTTTGTTCATTGAAAGAAGACTTTTGGGAAGTTTACTTTTCAAGCTATAAATTTTTGGAACTAACTATTTTGATATAGTACGATATGATTCCTCTCAGAAAGTATACAGAATAGCACAGAAGGATATGACAGCTGTATGATCACATCAATTTTGTGTAACGAAAAAAACGATTAAATTTCTTTTTTTTTTGCTCAAATTAAAACGTCTTCATATCGGACATAACTGAAAAAATTTCTATATAAAGAATCTCTAATCCAAAAAAAATAAGAATACTTTACTTTTAGAGTAGTTTCATATTTGACCTCCGTCGTTAAATAAATTTAGGCAGATTTAATGAGGGTTAGTTTTGTTTCTAGACATGCAAAGGCAATTTGTAAGAAGAAAATTTACTAAATTCAAAGAAAAACAAATTTTACAAATGATGCGCACGTTCTACCGATCAATCTGTAGTATTGAACTATTATATTTTTGTCTTTCTTTTTTTAAATTTATTTATAATATTTTTATAAAGTTATTAATAATTAGTACTTCAACTTTATTCACAACTGTTTCTCTAAAACTACAATAAAGCTCCAGCATAAAGTAGTCTAGTAAGTATTATAAAGCATTAGCTTAGTTTTTATTTTATTTATGTACAAAATAAAAAAAAGGTTAAGTCTAAATTTGATTTAAAATGTATTAGTTGAAGATATCTAGTTAGTCACGTAATGTATTGTGCGGAAAAAAAGTATGCTCAGAGAATAGTGCACCTATCGGGAATGTAATTAATTTGAAAACGCGTTAAATATACAGGTACTCGGTCAGAGAGAGACAGACAAATTTCTTGTTCTATATCTACTACGGAAACGACGGAACCGGATCGGGAGTGTGTTAATCACTCGCATTGGGATTGGTGTGGCGGGAAAAGGGAGGGTGGATAACAAATGACGCTCTGATGACGCACCTCGCGATAATTCTCGTGTTTGTTTACATTAGAAGGTTAGTATTCTGGGGTATTCTGTTATAATATAAAGAAATGAAGTATATGCAAGGCACGTTCTTGTTGACAAAAATTATTGAACAATTTTCTAAATTGAGGTTTTTTTTAATAAGATAAATTTACAAAAAAATATCAGTAAAAAGAAAAAGTAAATCTAAAGGGACGAAATTGCCAAGAAAAAAAAAACATTACAATAAAACTATATAACTGAACTGATTGTAAGCATAAGTTTAAAGAAATTAAAATGCAAAAATTAATTTACTAGCTCAGCAAAATGAATTTAAAAGGCGCCAGAGATCTTACATCTCAGAGTAACTATCTGAAAAAGTAATAGTGGCGTTTGCAAAATTGACTTTCTTTAAAATCCCCAAAATTGAAATGGCTGATTCAAAATAAGAAACTATGATTTTAAATGATATTTACAATCATTAATATGTATAAAAGAAAAAGAAAAAAAACATTGATACAATTACAGAAAATTAAAACATGAATATGATTCTGGCAAAAAACAAACTGCATAAGATCTACAATTAAAAGGACAATGCAATCCGTTATCAACAAAAGATGAATTCTTTCTAGAAGGACTTTCTTATAACCAAAAAAATTCACGTGGTTTCAAAATTCAAGCAAACTACAAATTAATTCAAATAACGTAGAGAAAAACCAAAATTAAAAAGAATTTAAATCAAGCTCACAGCTTCACTTCACCACACCGAGGTGATTAAAAGAAAATCAATTGAAACTACAAAAACGAAATTTAAACTCAAACGCGAAGACTTCTAAACGAATATTATAAAGAGCCTTACATGAAATTTTGCACAACGATCTAACACTAATTAATAAACAATTACTAATGGACATTTTAAAAATTTCAAACAACACGAACACATCTAAACTTAAAACAAATTACCAGAAACGGTACCAAAACAACAAAACAAGACCATACACGCGCCGCTATCTAGGTAACTGCACGGCCTCAAGGAAAACACAACCATATATATGAAATTACATCTTCTGCGTGGATGACGGCACAACGCATCGCAAAAAAAAAACTAGCATATAACTAAAACAATACTGGAGACGCAAACGTACAAATAAATGAAATAAACTTTACACAACGAACAAATAAAATGATACAACAATTAAATCATTATAAAATCTTTACAAAAAACAAATTAGAATTGTGGAACTCTATCATTGTTTGACAGACTGATTGATAAATAAAAAGACACATTAATTTCCGAAAACCCGGGGTGCCGTCCATAGAATAGGTATGTAAAATAAATCGCGATTTGTACTCCCAACTAAACAATTATTTTTTTCTTATAAAAAAACAATTTCTACCATCATGTAATAGCAACTAAATATAAATAAATACGGCAAAGAATAGCTCCCGGCGTACTATAGTGTTCAGCTGGCTGATTTTGAAAAAGTGTACAATCAAACAAATATTAACGGATCTGACGTGATAAAACGTAAGTGGAATTTTCCGTTGCAACAAACGCGTAAAATATAAGATAACCGAAGAGTCGGTGCGAGACGAATGAAAGTGGTTTAAAATGCGCGCGCAGTGAAAAGGTAAGAGCATTCATAAATGAATTGTCGATTTCGCAAAATTATTATGAAATGAATACTAAAGGAGTCAAGACAAGTTACAGTTTAGTAAATAAAACAGAAACCAAAACACACAATATTAGCTCAATGGATTAATAATCGTTTATAATTGAAATTAAAACAATATTTTTGCGTTAAAACGAAGCTACAACGGAGTATTTGCCTATTTTCATAGCACATATTATATCTTATTTACCACTGTTGATTTATTTTGCGGTGATAAAATATTTTTGCTTTTATGGACTAATATGACATTTAAATAATCTTGTTTCTTGATATATAAATTTATGTTTTTTTTCTTGCTAATTCTTGCCATATACATACTGCAGAGTTAACAACGAAAGAATATTATCTTGCTAAAAACTTTAAATAAAAATATCAGAAACATTAAAAACTGTAATTCATAAAATCTATAAATTTTCTTTTTTTTTTAAATTCACTCTCAGAAATACCATGATGTTTTGAAAAACATAAGCTCATATTTATTCCCAAAATTATTGTTTACTGTTTTCATAGATAGTCGATGGCGTATCGAACAAGAATTTTTTTTTATCCATTTTGTTTAAATTTAACTAAAACATTGCAGTACAAGCTTTAATCGCAGCCCAGTAAACAAAATTCAAATCTTCCGCAATCATATTCAATAAGTTCAACTTAAAGGTATTCAAATAACCATTCTCGCCCTGAGATTTACCTTAATTGTTTCTTTTTTCTTTTGTCATTGTAAAACAACCGTTTAGTGGTAATAAAGGCATATAATAATAACTCAGCACTACAGGCCTTGAAGGCCCTTGGCTAGAGTGCCGGAACACACCGAGCCACTGAGAAGTGTTATCCGAATGGTGACTAACAACAACCGGTACCGCTGCTTGACTTTCAAGATTAGCATGATGCACCCTTCCTTCTCAGCCGTACTGCCGCAATAAAGGCATATATTATTATTATTATTATGATTGTTTAATGCAATGCAATCGTAGGTAACTTCATGTTTTAATGTTGACGTTACTGAAAATAACTGCGCGAAATTTGAATTTGGTTTACTAGGAAGGATCTTTACAAAAAAAAAATATGCAACATTATTATTATCTGGTTTGTTTGTCAATTTTGTTTTTATCAAAGTGTATAAGTACAAGTACGCTAGCATCAGACATAAGCTTTTGTTGCTCTTGAACTTTTTCTGTTTCGTTGTTTGTCGAATCAATATAGAAAATATAATTGTTGGACATTATATGTACAATACATATCTTATAATGGTTAGAACTGTCAAACTCTATATTTGTAACAAAAAAAAATGATAAAAAATAGAAAAAAGGAGAGAATTAGCAGAATTCAAATTTCCCGCATTTATTTCTAGGTGTTATGTTTGGAATTTGTATATTTGTTAATTTAATAGTTGTTACATTTAGTAGGTTGTTTAGTAAAAAAACAATTACGACATGTTGTGTAAACAAGTCAGTGAGTGACAGTTTGTATTCTGTAAGTTATTAAAATCGTCTGTTAAAACTGTGTGCTTAATTCGATCCATACCCACGTGTATTTAACATTGGCGACGAGGATGACCATGATTGGGTCAATTGAGCATTTTAAAGGAGGTCCAGAAGAATTTGAGGTGTATATGGAAAGGATCGAGCATTTATTCAAGGTCAACAATGTAACGGCAGATATGAAGGTGTCCATGTTTATCACATTAGCGGGACCACAGGTATATAGCACATTGAAAATTTGATGCTACTGAAAGTCCAAGTGACAAAGTTACAAAGAATTATAAAAGTGTTAAGAAAACATTATGTGCCTGAAAAGTCTGAAATTGGTGAAAGGTTTACGTTTAATAAAGGTAATCAAAAACAAATCAGTCTGTAGCAGAGTATGTTGTCGAACTTAAGAAGTTGGCGAGTACATGTAAGTTTGGTACGTTCTTGGATGAAGCATTGAGAGATAGGCTAGTATGTGGGTTAGCCTCAGAGTCTCTACAAAAGAAGTTGTTGTCGGAAATGAAATTAACGTTTGCTTCCGCTTGTCAATTAGCACAAGCATATGAAATGGCGGATAAGCAGTCAAAATTGTTAACAACGGAGGATCAGGTGTATTCTGTAAGAAGTGAACGTAGTCAGGTTCGTCAGTCAGTATCGAATCAGATTTGTAAGAGCGGTTATGGGAAGTCATCTAAATCAAGTGGCAGTCGTGTAAAAAAGGATGTAGGAAAGTCGGAACGTCTACAGAAGCCCAAGTGTTATAGGTGCGGTAGGCAGCATAATCCAGAAACTTGCCCAGCAAAAGAGTGGGAATGCTTTCAATGTTCGAAGAAAGGTCATACGTCAAGGGTTTGTAGAAAGAAAAATTCTGTCAAAGCTATGGATGGAACTGAAGATTTGACACAACAAGTCACAATGAAATTGTATCCTTTAAATAAAATTAGTGTAGGAGCACAAAGTAATGTACCACATAAGGTAAATTTAAATGTGTCAGATGCACTAATAGTATTTGAAGTTGATACTGGTGCATGTAAAACTGTAATTCCTTTAAAGTTGTTTCAAGAAAAGTTTTCAACTAGTGTTTTAAGTCCTGCATCATATAATTTAACTTCAGTTACAGGCCAAGATATCAAAGCTGTAGGGGAATTTATAGTAACAGTTGTCAGGGGAAATCAAAAATATAAGATGCCACTTACCGTTGTTGATGTAAATAAATATTTTACACCATTGTTAGGACGGAACTGGTTAAATATATTATTTCCAGACTGGCAAAAGAATTTTAAGGTTGCTGCAATTGTGCCAATGTCCGTGAGTAGCTGTATTCATATTGTAAAGAACAGTTTAAATCAGTCTTCGATTCAAACTTGTCAAGTCCTATTAAAGAATTTGAAGTGAATTTTAAAATTAGGGATAATGTCAGTCCTATTTTTAAAAAGTCATATACCATGCCATATGCATTAAAATCACAAGTTGAAGATAAATTAAAAAAGTTAGTCACCTCAGGTATTTTAAAACCGGTTACCACAAGTGAATGGGCGTCTCCTATAGTGGTCGTACCGAAGAAGAATGGGGAAATACGTATTTGTGGTGATTTTCGAGTTTCAGTAAATAAAGTTTTAATTCCCGAACAATATCCTATACCTACAATTGAAGATATTTTTGCAACACTGTCAGGGGAAAAGTTTTCACGGTATTAGATTTAACGGGAGCTTATACCAAATAAAAGTTAATGAAAAATCGCAAGCATTGTTAACAATAAATCTCATATAGGATTATTTCGTTATACCAGATTAATATATGGTTTATGCAGTGCACCATCTATTTTTCAGTCAGTTATGGATAGGATTTTAGCAGGTATTCCAAAGTAATTGTTATCTTGATGATATCTTAATTGCTGGGAAGGATATTAATGAATGTAAGGAATTAGTTGACAAAGTTTTAAGTCGTTTGCAAAAGTTTGGGGTGAAAGTTAATTTAGATAAATGTAAATTTTTTGAAACTAGTGTTAATTATTTAGGTCATACCATCGATAGTGAAGGTATTCATCCGACTAAAGATAAACTGAGAGCTATTATGGATGCTCCTCAACCTCAAAATTTGACACAACTGCGAGCATACTTAGGTTTATTAAATTATTATTCAAATTTATTCCTATGTTGTCTGCGCGTCTTAGACCGTTGTATAATTTATTAGAGAAAAAGTCAGAATTCATTTGGTCTAGTGAATGTCAAAAGAACTTTGAGTTAAGTAAAACTCTTATTTGTCAAAATAAAGTTCTGGGTCATTATGATCCAACAAAACAATTGTATTATCGTGCGATGCTAGTTCGTATGTGTTGGTAGTGTGTGTTAAGTCATCGAGAGAATGGAGTTGATAAACAATATGTTTTGCATCGGCGACGTTATCTAAAGCAGAGAGAAATTACTCTCAGATTGAACGAGAAGCATTAGCTATTATTTTTGGGGTTAAGCGGTTTCATAAATATATTTATGGGCGTTCTTTTATATTAATTACGGATCATCAACCACTTAAAGTTATATTTAATCCAGATAAGGCTATTTCGTTAATGTCAACATCCAGATTAGTTAGATGGAGTTTAATTCTTTCGTCTTATAATTATAAAATTGAATATAAAAAAGGCTCAGAGCTAACAGAAGCTGATGCATTGTCGCGTTTACCTTTAAATGATGTTACTGATGTAGATTCGAGTATAATTCCATTTAATTTAGTTGACGAAATTCCATTATCTAGCGTAGAAATAGGGAAAGTGTCAGAAAAAGATCCAGTTCTATTAAGAGTTAAAGAATTTTGTTTAAGAGGATGGCCAAATAAATTAGAAGATGAAAGGTTGAAACCTTATTTAAGGAAACGCAATGAATTGTCGATTGATGGAAATTGTTTGTTAGTAGGAAATAGGTTAATAATTCCTGAATCGTTAAGAAAAAAAGTATTAGAAATTATTCATTCAGATCATATAGGAATAGTGAAAAGCAAAATGTTAGCTAGATCGGCGGTTTGGTGGCCGGGTTTAAATGATGATATTGAGTTATTAATTGGTAAATGTAGAACTTGTCAAATTACTCAAAATCATGCTCCCGAAAGTAATTTGATTTCATGGCCTATAACTGAAAATGTTTGGCAAAGAATACATGTTGATTTTTTTTCATTTTAAAGGCAAAACATGTCTACTAATAGTAGATAGTAAGTCTAGATGGTTAGATATTCATGTGATGTCAAGGGGTACAGATATAAATAAAACCATAGAAAAATTAAAATTAACATTTTCGGTGATGGGAATTCCTCAACTGATTGTATCGGATAATGGTCCACCATTCAATTCGAAGGAGTTCCAGAAATTCTGCCAAATAAATGGAATTTGTTCACTAAAGTCTCCACCATACCATCCGCAGTCAAATGGAATAGCCGAAAGGCATATTGGCAATGTTAAAACGGCGTTGGTCAAATACTTTATTCAAAATTCAAAATTAAGTCTAGAACAACAGATAGTTAATTTTTTATTTTCATATAGAAACACACCAAGTGTTTGTACTGGTATGTGTCCAACGAGCTTATATTTAAATTCAAACCCAGAACAAGGTTAGACATGCTGAAACCTAGTTTTAATAATGCGATGTTGTGTAGGAAACCAGAAGTATTTGTAAGTCCAAAAAGGTATGGGGTTGGAGAGAAGGTATTAGTAAATGTGAAGGGTCTTAAAGATTATAATAATGTAAAGTGGAACGAAGGGGTGATAATGAAAGTAATTAGTGGTGTGACTTATTTAGTAAAGGTAAATGACAAAATTATGTTTAAGCATGCAAATTGTTTGAAGAAGTCTTGCTTAGAAGATGTAGAATGTACAAGTAGTTTTAGTGTTACAACGGAAGAACCGGAATTAGAAATTTGTAAGGAGGAAAATCTTACACTTAGGCGGAGTTCTCGTCAAACTACAAGTTCAAATGAGGTTTAACCTTTAGTTTGGCTAGAGGGAAAAAATGTTATGTTTGGAATTTGTATATTTGTTAATTTAATAGTTGTTACATTTAGTAGGTTGTTTAGTAAAAAAACAATTACGACATGTTTTGTAAACAAGTCAGTGAGTGACAGTTTTTGTATTCTGGAAGTTATTAAAATCGTCTGCTAAAACTGTGTGCTTAATTCGATCCATACCCACGTGTATTTAACAATTATGAATTTTCTATAACGCAAAAGTGTCGGTGTTTGTACATGCTGTTTCGTAACATCGGTATAGCCTTCAAGATTCTTTTTTAAAATACAATACCCCTACTATTATTGCATTTTTAAAAGCGCCATTAAACTTTTAAAAGATAAGGTATAACATACTTTAACGGTAAACTAATTAATTTCCAAAGATATCTTTGATTTCCCAAAAATTATGTTCCTTGCAGTGTTTAAAAAGAAGCGATTGTATTTTAATTATCATTTAGAATAAGTGAATCAAGTTTTGAAATACCTCAGTACGAACCTACAGGTGTGTTTATAGTTGTATTTTAATATACTGGGTGTTATTTACGTCACTAAAGCGCAAACTCAATCAACTTCAAATGGATATTTCTTACTTTTTTAAATAGTATATGTTTGCATTATTAAATTTATAGTAGCAAGTGCTTTTTTTGCTAAGGATACTCTTTGTCTATCCCTTTTACTTTTCAAGTTATTACAGTTTTCATTAATTTTTCATTTTTCGATCATATTTGTAATCTTACTGTTACTAGACAACGATTCTATAATAACCGTCATTTTTTTTACGTTTAATCGTGTTTAGTGCAAGAAATGAAAATATTTGTAGAAAATAAAGTTTTCGAGGGAAGAGTTAATTAGTATGGTGCATGCGCTGGGAGAGTGTGGCAGAAACTGTTTTCTGGTTTCATGTATGTACAGTCAAAAACATCCAAAAGCTGAAAGGAAACCTAATGGGCTCTCTTAAGACTGAAGATCTGCAACCACTAAAGAAAACGAATTAGGCAGTGTTGTTGAAACCTCAAATATTTCTATGCGGGCGATCGTATTAGACACAACACGAATTTTATCGCACTTTATAAAAAAATATATTTCATCCTTACTATTTATCTTGGTCCAAGAGCTAGATCAATGTAATTGCACTCAAAGCTTGATGTTTTGTCAGTAGGAGCTAGAAAAACAGCCAGGAGAAATAAGATTCTTCAATATATTATTTGCCGATGAAGCTGCCTTCCAGAAGAATTATCACGTTAACCTCCATCATTTTCATTAGTATGACACAGTTAATCCGCATGCTATCAGGGCAATGGAACGGCAAGTAGCATTGGTCTGTTAACATATGGGAAGACATCATTCGAAATAAACTTTTAGGGCCACACTTTTTTATGGTAATCTTTGAGGAACACGTTATTTACAATTTCTTGACAATGAATAGAGAGTTGTTGGATTATGATGTATGTACCTCTTGAAATAAAAAGGTAAATGTGATTTCAACATGATGGAGTACCACCTCATTCTGAGCAAAATATATATTATATGTAGTTAATTCTGCTGAATGTCAATACATCTGACTACGAATGTGTATTAAGAGAAAATGGCGATTATATCTAAAATCTGGTGTTCTAATTACTTTTTGATGTGTTATTTGGCACGGTTTTTAGTTTATTTACTTATATTCATTTGTTTGTTTCGATGTTTTTGTGATTTTTATATTAAATATTTATTTTCTGGCCTTCATTTTTATAAACGTCCCCTTTTAAGATTACAAATATGATCGCAACAATGAAAATTAATTAATGAAAACTACAATAACTCGAAAAGTAAAAGAGATAGACCTAGAGTTTGCTTAACAAAAATCATAGTATTTATCAATTGGAATTCAATAATCTAAACATATACAGGGTGTTGTATTTAGAAAAAGAAGTTGACTAAGTTTGCACTTTAGTGACGAACACCCAGTATACTAAAATAGAGCTATAAACACACCTGTGGGTATAAGTAAATACATACTAAGGTATTTCAAAATTTGATTCACTTATTCCAAGTGGTAATTAAATAAGAATCGTCTTTCTCAAGCAGTGCAAGCGACATCATCTTTAGAAAACCAAAGATATCTTGGAAATTAATGAGTTTAGCGCTAAAGTATGTTATATCTCTTTTTTTAAATTTACTGCCGCTTTTAAAAATGCAATAATATTGGCGGTATTGTATTTAAAAAGAAAGTTGAAGGCTGTATTGGGGTTACAGAACACCCTGTATAAATCCCGATAATTTTGTGTGATAAAAAAATCATAATCCTATAACAATTAATAAAAACTTTTCTTTTCTGTCACTGTTTACTAGTTATAGTGGAATTCCCTGCTGGTGAAACATGCTGCATACTATATACAGGGTGTCTCACGACGAACTGCATCGATCGATATACATATGAAAGAGTATACACTGGAAAATTCTGAAAATTTCGCAGTATACTAAAGCCGAATGCTACCCTATACGGTCAACAATTCTACAAATTTTCAATTTTCCAAGTTAAATACCTTTGCAGTTCTAGAAGTTCAGATGCACTCGTCGGCTGGATTATTAAAAATATTTTAGTTCAATAGCGCAGGTCGGCTTTAGTATACTCCGAAATTTTCAGAATTTTCCAATGTACTCTTTCATATATCGATCGATGCAGTTCGTCGTGAGACACCCTGTATATGTGATGGCTCGCCCATCTAGCTTCTTGGATGTTAGTATTAGAGAAACGAAATCTGGAACTAAATACAATAGAGATTCTAGAAAAGTAAATTTTCAAATTAAAAATTAGAATATTCGAACCACAAATCTAAACTATCATGTGCAGTTACGCCAAGAATTTGAAATCCTAAAGGATTCACGTGAATAAACAGTAGGTACATACGAACAAAACCCAAAGTAAAACATTGGATGCCTCAGAAAACAATTCAAAATAGTGACGAGAACAAAACGATGATGCAAAACAAAAGCTTGAGAAAGAACCAACAGGAACGCCTATCATCCTTAACGTCTTTCTTTAGTTGACGTATTACGAGAAGGTGAAATTTCCATTCAGTAAAAACAAAAAGATACACAAATCGCTATTTATCACGAGAGAATTTACACGTGATTAATTCCTCATTTTTCTTTAGGTAAACCACTTGGATACGTTTAAATAAGCTGTGAAAGATACGAGAAGATTGATTGACTCGAGACTTCTTCAATGATTGATGAGAACAGTGTATTTGTTGACATACTACTCCAGCGGTGTGCACGCGCTGAAAATGATTCGGGACAAGATTCGCTGTTAAGCAAACACCGATCCGATGCGAACGTGTTCAAAATTTACAATGAATTACGAGTACCACTGTCGAGTAACAGAAGCAACTTCAGGGTAGAAGATTTGTAACTGAAAAGTTGTTAAATAAATTCACATCGTGAAGAACGGATAAGTCGTGTGATACGAACTTTATGTTATGTACTTAACGATGTACTCGTGTATAGAGACTGCCTTGTACACATAAGGATTGCACTTGAAAATATTAGTTGTAAAACATTTATTTTTGAATCAGCAGCAATAACTGTAGTAGCAACATTTAGACACATATTGTGTCTTATGAGAACAAACCTGTATATTATACAGGAATGTATCCTATGCGAGAGATAAAATCAAGTTAACTTTATAACATTTTCATACTTAATTATAATAGAACGAATATTTTCTTCACTAATTTTTTTTTTCTGATAGTTTTATAGTATACAAGATCATCAAAAACTCTGGACACCATCTCCTAGCACTCAGTTAACTTGATCTACGATTATAAAATTTTGAAAACACTGAAACTAGAATTTTAGGCGCAAAATGTCTATTTTTTTTTCTGAGAATTTATGGAATAAACTCAAACAACTTGGAGATTATTGCAAATAAAGCAAAATAAGCTTTACAAATATGCAACGCAAGATCCATATTGCTATTTGAAAAATGCAAGATGACGATTAGTTGGAACGGTGTTTGCTATAATGAAAATTTTATTTATTTATGTTAAATTTAAAGATTGCAGATCAAGTGCTGCAGGATTGTGTCCGGACTTTTTGGCAACCCTGTATATACACACTAGTTATATCCATAAATTAAATCTCTTCTTCAAACAGCGAAAGCTCGATGATTCTTTGATAATTCAATTGAATTTGTAAGTTTAAAAATATGTTTATTTTATAACAATGTTCAAAATAGCAGCATATGACTCATTTTCAACAGTTATATGAATTTCAAACAGAAAAGATGTAAGTAGTAAAGTAGCTTAAAGGTTTCCATTCAACCGGTTTCGAACAACATGATATATTCAATTTTCATTGTTCATTTATCTTGAGTTTTCACTAAGATTTTTTTATTATTTGCACATTTTTCCGTTACTACAATTGTATTTAACATATTTTTTCTTATATTTGTTGTTTACGAGAAGGTGCATGTATTTATGGTTTGTTTTATTAGAAGTAAATTGTTATTTATGTTAAGGTTTTTTTGGTCTTAAAATTTTCAGGTATTTCAGGTATTTGTTGGTATTATTTCATTAGAATAGATACATAATACTTTTAGAATTCTTTGTATTTTATTGTGTTACATTCAAAAAAAAGTTCAAGTCGTGATTGTTAACTACAAAAAATTGTTAAAACTTGGAGTGAGCTACTAAATAAATATGTAATTTGTAGAAAACTGGTTATAATATATAGCGCATCAGAGGGATTACAGCTCTAGAGGCAATTTAAATAATTATTGCTCTCCTAATCCGCAAAGACGTTATTTAAAAATAAAGTATGTGGATATACATCATTATTATCTCATTATTTCAAAAAATAGCACACCCGAATGGATATATCATAATCGCCACAAACATTTTTTACTATGGAATTGTTTCAGTTGATACTAATAGTACAGAGGTAAATGCTAACTATCTCGTTTATGTCTACATTTTCTCAAACATTACTAACAAAAAAACATCATAAGAGTAAGTAAGTAAGTAATTTTTATTGATTTATAAAATCAAAAATAATTATGAAATCAGTCATAAGAAGAAAAAAAAAGAAATATTAAATAAGTAAGTAACTAGACTAATGAAAATTAAACTAATAGAACAAAATTAAATTAAAATTAAAGAAACAAAACTAAAATTAAAGGGTGAAAAGAAGAGTGAAATGGAAAACAATAAAGATAAGAATTCCTGCACGCTATGAAAACTCTTTTGCATTAAAAATCTCTTGAGAGTATGTTGAAACCAAGAGGTGGAGGTTTTTATTTCAACTGGCAACATATTATACAATCTTCTGCCTAACAATTCTACTCCCCGCTCGGTGACTTGCAATTCGCATCTCGGTAGGTGAAAATCATTCAGATGTCGCGTATTGTAACTATGTATATCTCTGTATTGGCCGAAGCGCAACTTGTTTTTTTTTTTTCTTGAGCAAATTTTTGACAGTATCTTTTCCAGCTTTACACCGTTAGAACAAGATACTTAATGCCTCTCTAATGTGGTTTTCAAATTCTGTCAATACAATGGCAGTGGTTAAAATGGAAATTAGTTTCATAAACCTACTGTTATATATCTGCTTGCAAAGTAAGATTGTTAGAGTAGAAAAGCAACTTAACTGCACAGAGGAGATTAGTCAATTAATTAACGATAATTTAAGTTCACTTTGTATAAGTCTAATTAAAAGCAGTTGTATATTAAATACAAGTCAGCAGTTGCCCTACAATAATATCACTAGTATTTAGAAATTTCCTCTTAGTATTTTGTATATTAATAATACACAAAAACATTCAATTAACACAACGTAAATTTCAAACTTTATAAGAACTCACCCATGTCTCTATCTCTGCTTATTTACTCACTTCTCTGCTCAATCTGCATTTATTACATTGATGGTAAAGTAATATCTTGTTTATTCTGGCATTCACTATTTCATATTTTATAATTAATGTTTATAACGCATTTTTAGTGTATTCAATACGCTGTAAATTATGTAATGGGAGTAAGAAACGGCCAGTTTAGTTAGTTATTTTATATTTATTCCACATCTGATTTTTTTAACACCAACGTTTCGGTAGCAAAGATATGTATATTTTTCATACACAATACACAAACCGTATTAGAGTCGATAAGAACTATAACGCAAGAACAGTAAGGATTCTCCTCATCGCTATTCTGATGCCATCAATACAAAACTCAGTGATCTTGTGTGAAAATTACTTCCATTTATTTTACACCTGATTGATTTACACCGTATTTTAGCTATAACGGCAGCTGTAGGGAGATAACTATCAAAATCATTATTCGGTGATAAAGAGGAAATAATTTTTAAATTATAATTTCAAATATATTTCACTAGTGGCGTCATCTCATAATAGAACCCTGTATCTTTTTACAGTAAGTATGTTGCTTCTTGTGAGATATGTAAATATGCATATTATGACGGGTATTTTGCCATTGTTTTCACACACACGTACATATAAACAAACGGAATTTTATAGGAATATATGTGTAAATAATATTTTAGTACCTACTAAAACACTCTACAAGTTAACAGTTATTCCGCTGAGTAATTTCTAGAAATTATTTAATTACGTTCTTGTAAAAATATAGAATCAAAGTACATAAATCTATGTTACACTAAAGCTAACTGAAAGGCACTTGTTTCTATATAGAGAGAATTACGTTTGTTCTCTTAATTTATACGTAGTATTTTAACACTAAAAGACAACAACGGAACCTATACAGTATAATACAAGTTACTACATTGAGAGCAAAAAGCGGTTATTATCTAATTTTGAAACAAGTACCTATAGTAAAGGCTAAACAATAGTTCAACGCATTGTTAGCGAAATCGCAATACACAGAACAAATGCAGTAGATCGTTGAGATTCATTACGCAAGCTTCATACCTAGTTAAATTAAAACGTCCACATTCCATGCAACCCATTACCTTACCTGCAGTAAACCGCGGTGTAAGTTGCAAGCACTTAATTCTAACTCCACAATCGATGTTACACAATTATACGCTATTAAGATGGCAATCTGGCTATACAAGTGCTGTTATTTTTACCGATTGCAAGACGGCTTCAGCGAATTTCAAAACGACTACTTTAACCCAGAGATATTTCGCACGTCGCTACCATCAAATGCGAAATAGGTGGTTATAAACACGTCATCAAGTGAAAAGTGTAATACAATTTAAGCGCCTATAATATTCGAATTGGGAAAAACACTGTTGACACGAAATATGCGTTGGTAATATTAAAAGTGAACGGTTTAACCTGAGGAATAAAAATTAAATAATAGGTTGTTATTAATAATGCCAAAATATTTCATGTTGATCCAGAAGTTTATATTTGTTCATTTACTTTACGGCTGGTTTGTTTGCATATTATGCTATTAAATTAAAAGATATATTTTCGCAAATGTAATAAGGGTTATAAAATAACTGCTATTAGGTATATCTTCCGTTTAACATAAGAAAAAAGTGCACAGAGAAGAATTATTTGTTGTTACATATTAAATCCTATTGTCCTCAGAATTGATTTTTTTGCAACAAGATGAACTTTGGATTATTGATGGTTTTTGAAACGCACAGATGTTCACATACTTTTAATTACATACATTTTGATGTTGTTCCATGCCACGCAAATCTTTTGTATTCTTCATAAAAGGAAGAGTGAAAAACATATGTATACTTGAAAAGCTCTTCCACGCTAAATCATGTCCCAAATGTAAACCACAACAAAGACAAGAAAAAACAAATCTACTTTTTACAATCACATTTACTATTACTTTAGAAATGTAGATATATTTTGCATATGTGTAATGTCCCTATAAGTTACATTTAAAATGTATATGCTTCACGCATAAGAAGAAAACCTAATAGACGCTACAAATATACATGAAATCTCACCGTTAATTGCATTTAAATATAGTGAGATTACACACAAATATATTATCAATCTGAATATTTTTATTTATTCAGAAATCGAAATTTAATATAAATTTAAACCAACTAAATCTTGTTGGTTAGAACATAAGAGTAAATTCTCTGAAAACACAATATACTCTTAGGACAAATACTACTAAGTATACTTCCTCCAAATAAACATTGTTATTGTTATAAGGAATAAATCTATGCAATCAAAGTGAAAAAGTCTGTAAATTCAAAATGAAATCTCTTATAGGTTTGGTATAATGAATTACTATATAAAATTATTAAATGTTTTGTTCTGAAAACACAAAATATCAAATTGAAATTACCATAATATTGAAATATTTGAAAAATAAAATATAAAGAAATGTTTTACCCCACCATTTATTGCATTAAAACTTATCTGTCATTGGTTCTCGTTTTTAGCAAATTTAGCAAAATGTTATTTAATGTAAAAATTAAAAAACACAAAATCATGTTTGCGTGCTTCTCTTTTTTGTGTATTTTTTCTAGACGTTCACAATCATGTTTTTTTTTTTGCGATTACAGCGCAATCTGTTACGAATCGAAAAAAAGTTTCAAACAAAAGCTACATACTTGATGGAGTAGAATTCGAATCTGCAATACAAAATGGGATTCCCATTTAAGATTTCAAAGTTGTCCACCCTCCCACTCTGGGAGGGGGGACAACTGGGGAGACAAGGAGGTGGGGCATCTAGTTCGGCACCATTAGGTGAGCCCCCTACTTTATAACAAATCCTGTTAAGATCTTTTTTTGATTTGATGTAGTGTTTTATTTTGTATAGTTGATCGTTTTTTAGTTCAGTTTTCAGTAGACAATACCAGCAAATTTTCATACTGATTGAAATTATATCGGTGACCAACGCCGAGTAGATACCAGGCGCAGACATTGAGTAGGAAGTACCCCTACAACACCCGCCGCAACGAACGGATACGCATAACATCTGTACTTCTACGCATCAATACCCCGTGCACTCCTTGCAGTACCCTGACACGCTACCTTCTTCCAAACACTGTAAAGCTATAAAGTATGACATTGCATAACATTTCTTTATTTATTAATTTTCCCTTACCGAGGTTTCTTGGCGTTACAGCCACAAAATTAGTAATTATTACCCTTGAATAGTAGAAATGCTTAGATTAAGCAGGTAAGTATTATCATTTCAATACATTGATATCTTTGAAGCAAGTAATGGTAATACTTGTTATAGCAGTTGTTTTTTGACATCAACCAAAAAGCCATTTTTCAGGTGCAGTACAAAAAAAAAATATGGCGTATAAAACTTTTATTTGTCCTATAAATGATTTAATTATTATGTTTCTTTCGAATCTTATAGAACAAACTAACTTTGCGTTGCACTAGTGATGTAACAAATATGCGCATTTGCGTTCCCGAATATTGCGAACATCAAATTATCCATTTTAACAGGTAACTTTTACCTGTTAAAATGGATAATTTAGAAGAAAAAAAAACTAATATTCAAATTCATTGCAATCCTAAAACAACCTTTTGAACGCAAATTTGCAGATTACATTATAATAACCATCAATAACCTCAAAACTAAACTTGAATTGACAAGAATAAGACGTAAAAAAGTCGAAACGATTCGGTTGTACTTGGCTAGTTTCGCTGCGGTGAAGAAGACATTTAATTCTCTGCGTGTGCTTAATGCAAGTGTTCGTATAGTTGTAAACAGAAAACTAATAGATGACGCTAGTAAAGTTAAAAAGTTAATATTCGCATTCGCGAATGTCTAGTGCACATATCCGCATTCGCATTCGCATTCGCGAATGTGTAAAATCACGTATGCGTTACATCACTACTTTGCACACACTGCTTTGCTGCTCTACGAGAGAAGAATCAGTTGTTTTTGCTAACAATAGACAGAAGCTTTGAGATTCATAAAAAAAATACTGGTCCATGTAATAAAAATTAACTAAAAGAAAATATTACATCACATTGTGTTGGATTTCACAAACCGTATTACTACAAAACTGGTATATTAACGTTCAGACGAGGCAGTTTGGTTGCTTCAACTAAGTTGCCAGGTTTACTCTCAACTAGTTGCTTGTCACTGAAGACCTACTGAAGCCGCCAAAGCGGACAAATTGACTCCATGTGAAAGGATTTAGGCGGTTCCCAATCATTTGCTACATCAGTATGCTCCTTGACAACCGTCCGTTCAACTAGTGAAATTAACTAACCGCCTCGTCTGAAACAGGCCTAAGGCCTATGTCAGAGAAGGCTTGTAATAATAATTGCCACAATAAGTGGCTTGATTTACGGTCAACTAGCTGATTGTCACTGAAGACCTATTGAACCGCCGGAGCTGACTCATATGAGCTCCTTGACAACCTTCCGTTCAACTAGTGGCATCGACTAATCGCCTCGTCTGAAACAGGCATAACTGTTTACCCACTAACACTAAAAGTGCTTTTTTGGCGGCTTAAGCTTTGGTGTAATAAAAATAGAAAGTTGCGGTGTTCCTGCCTGTGTCCTACCTTTTTGTAAGATTTTATATGACAGATAAAGAAGCTACAAACAGAATTTGTGTACCCCCTTAGTTTTTTAGATACAAGGTAAAATTGAAAATTTTCAGTATTGGACATCCACCGTATTTCAGTTACTATGAGAGTTAGCGAAAAAGTATATCTAGTTTTTACATAAAATCCAGTGGCGTAGTTAGTTTTTTGTTTCCTACGTGCAACAGTTTTTGAGTTATGCACCGAAGTGAAGTATACTTACTTTTACTATATCACCAGCTTCCGTAGCAGCGTTTTTATTAATAGCTGAGATAAACTGTCAAAGGTTTCAAAATTGGACATCCTTTACTCCAAAATTCTTTTTTGTTTTTAAGTTTACGTACCATGGAAACACCAATTAAATTTATATAATTGCATTTATTTCGTCTACCTGCTTACACAGGTCTAACTATACATATATAATTGATGATTGCCCAAAAATAATAATATTGTTGTGGCACATCTCGTAATAATTCACCGTACGACGTTATCTTCACAGTAACAACAGTCTGTCAACCTCAAGTATTAAAAGCTTCCCGCTTTAAATTAATTCATCACCAGCTGTACACATCCGACGTGTCACCGCACGTGGTTCGGGTGCGGCGGGCGGCCTGTACTTTACCACCCGTCCAATTTAATCTGAAAACTGCGGGACTTCGGGACGAAACTCCGGTGAACGTCCGTTATATGGGAAAAATACCCACGAGCGCAAATAAGAAGATGACAATAATCCGGCAGCCGACACCGTCGCTTTTGCAAATTATTCCGTGAAAACTTACGGTAGCGATAGCAGTGCGCTTTAGACGCTTGCATATGTCGCGGAAAAATGAAGTAGATAAGCGTCGGTTCGCGGCGACATGTCATGCAACATTAACGCAACCCTACGCCTAGACAAAACGCTTGACGGTAGGAAAAAGAAAATTGTGTTACTTACCGTTGCCGGCAAAATAAGCTGATCCAAAACGATGAATGAAACGCGAACCCGGTTCCGCGCGACAGCACCTGTAATTAATCATGTTACGTCAGATATGTGTATATTACTCATATATTAGCTGTGTTCGCAGAGTAATCACAAATTAGTCAGGCGCGATTCGATTGGCCCAAAGAAATCCGAAACAGTTTTCTGACTGATTAACTCTGACTAGTTTGTGATTCCTCTGCAAACACAGCTACTATGTATTTGTTGTGGGGGTCTGTCTAACATGGTGTCTCAGGAAGCTATCTCTCTTTGCTTTTTGTATTTAGTCTCTCATTTCTTTTACCTATCAAATTATACCAGCCATTCCAGAATGTGATGACTGGTTGACCGAAGTAATCCACTAAGTTCATTTCTGGCTTGCCAATAATTGCCCAGTTTCTTGAGTCCCAGAGTCTCGCATTCACACAGAATATGGTCAGCGTCCTCTGTCCTCTCATTATACAGTCCGCACTTGGTATGTCCAGTATTAATCCCAATTTTCTATAGGTGTCTTTTCAGTGCACAATGCCCTCTTAAGGGACGTGCCACGATGCCAAGATGATTTCTACTGAGCTGCAGTAGTTCTTCAGCTTTCTTTTTTGATAGTTCCTTGATAAAGGTCTTACCATAAGTTTGCCTGGTTGTATTAATCCAGTGCTGTTTTTGTTTCTCTGTGGCCTAACTACTTACCTGCTCTCGTGTTGTGTTTTGGACACTCCTAGAACAGGTTTCGGGCCAATAGTTTGTATTTTATTTGATCTAACAAGAACTTTTGACACGGTTATATGCTCAATTGTGTCTGAAAAATTTTTAAGTGATAGATAGATAATTGTAAAACATAACAATGTAAGATTTGAACCATATCCTGTCAATGAAGGCACACCACAAGATAGCGTAATGGGACCTTTGATTTTTTTTGTTATTTATTAATGATCTCCCACATTATATCTCTGAAGGGCAATTTTTTTTGTATGCCGGCGATACTTGCATTGCCCTAAGTAGTGACTGCAAATCTGAAATTTTGAAAAACGTTGATACAGTTTTGAGTGAATATGACGGTGTTTTGCCAATAAGCTAATGATAAATCATGGAAAAACGGTTTTGGTTGAATTTTTTTTCCTCAGAACTCAATTTTTCATTTAATGGCGAAAAATTGGTAGTCTCTTCAACGTGTAAATTTTTGGGTATTGTCATGGATGGTAATTTCGCGTGGGATGATCAAATAGAGAGCATCTGTGTTAGGCTTCAGAAAGCCCATTATGCAATTAGCTGAATGAAATCTGTCTTGGGTATTAAGTCATTAATTGATATTTATTACGGATTTGTGTATACTGCGTTGACTTATGCAATTATTATTTGGGGGCTAGGTGGGTACAATAAGTCCGGTGTTTGTAATGCAAAAGCGAATCTTACGACTGTTGTTTGATTTACCTTTTAATAGTTCTTTAACAACTTTAAAACATACGGCATTTTGATCGTAACTTCTATCTATATCTATAAGCTTTTAATTTACTTACATAACAATATTGGAAAGTCATCAACTTTTGCTAGCGCCCATGAGCATTACATCCGACATAGGAATAATATTATTTTAAACACATCTTGCGACTCTTTATATAGAAAATCGCCAATGTTTGCAGGTTCATATCTATACAACAAGTTGAAACCTGACATCAAAAACTTGACCTTGAATAAATGTAAACGAAAATTAAAATTTATGTTAATTGAAGGATATTTCTATGATTTAAATGAATTTAAAACCTATTTGAATAACATCTAGATATTGAGATATATTTAAAGTCGATGTGGGAATTCACTTTTCTTGCGCCTTTTGCGTCGCCATGCCTTTTTGTATTCATATTATTTGTTAAATTTATTATAGGGCATGTTTTTTATCATTATGTGTAGTTGTATTTACTTTTATTATTATTATTATTAGTATGACTATTATTATCACAGATTAAATATATACATGTATGACGCAGATGATCCCTTTTTTGCTAACTCAACGACTTTTTCGTTTTCGCAAAGTGACTTTATTGCGGTCTGTAAGGCTATTCAGTTCTCGAATACATTTCTAAACCAGTCTTGATTGCATTTTGAGGATCAGTAATACTTTCTGTATCGCCTAGCTGTCTGTAGCAATATAGATCCGCTTAATTTCATAAGCCCTCTGATTGATTTCGTGGCATATTTTCCTAGTGGAGGGGTGACCATTGTGTTTCTTACCCTGCTGCAGATTCCGGCTCCCATTTTCGGTTTTTGATCCGTCTGTAGACCAGATCAATTCTCCGAACCTGCTTGTAAAATTTGTAGGGCGTTGTGCATTTTGTTCCGCATTACGGTGTTGAATTTACCCTCGGTCAGAATGACAAGATCATCTGCATACCCTAAAGTTTTATGTCCTTCATTGTCCAGCTTCACTTGTAGCTCGTCTAAGACTAGGTTTTACAGCAGAGGGTACAAAACTCTATTCTGCGGACATCCTCTTTCGAGGAACCAATAGCTTTCCCATGATGGTTGTATAAACTACACCCTAAAAAATTTATGTAATTTTTCTTGGTAAAAATCACTTTCTTTGATAATTTTCTGCATTGAATGAGAGTAAATATACAGAAATTTAAGGATGTTAATTCACGTAAAATACATGTGTGTAGGAAGGTTTCCAACTTGTCGAAAATTTCAACAGCTTCCCTATTGCATACGGTGGTCCTTAATTTTTACGAATTAACCGCCAATGTGTAGGGGCAACGGGCAACAGGCGTGCAGTAGTTTTGGGCTAAACATTAGAAGTTTTCATATTTTGTTTATCTTTTATGCAGGAGGTTTGCTATGCGATGCGCCTTAAATAATATATGTAACTATGTTGTGGCCAGCACCTAATGGCGGGTCTTTTTGCAACCGCTCTCCAGCCGAACGGCACGTCCACTCGGTTTAGACGTTGGCTGACGACTTCCCTTTGTTCGATTGCATACCTACGAACTCCTCAGCTGTGTATCAACCAAGGACGTTACGCTGGTCTTGTAACTGTGCGAACTATCTTTATTTATCCATTATTTTCTTAAAAAATAATTTCATTCGAATATTTATTTTATCGAAGGTTACTTTGAGTTGTCTGTGATATTATATTACAGACAACTCAAACTAGTATTTATTTTATCAACATTAAAAATATGTTTACAGCTCATTTCCCGTGTTAATTATTTCCTGACAACAATTTTAAATAAAAAAGAAAGTGATTTTATAATGCATATTTTCCGTGTTCAAATGCATATTTTGCCTATTTAAATGCACATTGTATGTTCTTAGAAGCACATCTTGCGTGCATATTTTGATATTTTTAGTGCATATAAATCTGGCCTTTAATAATATAACAATCTGCAAAGCATTGACTCCTTTTAAACCTCAACACAGCGAGATGCTAACATTATATATTCAGAGTTAAAAAAAAATCACGGTATGGATGCACTAATTAGATTCAAAAATTGAATCCATTCTTCAAACAACGCAGGTTTGCTGAATATTTCATAATTCTACCAAATTTGTAAATTTAAAAATAACAACTGAAATCTTTGAAGAAGCCGTATTTTCCCCATATAATTCTACATAAATTAAGAAAAACACAATAAATTGACCTCCATAAACAGGGACATTTCAATCAATAAAGAAAAATATAATTTTCATATTATGGTGCAGCTGTAGTCAGGTAGTTCGGTTTTTATAACACAAAAATCGATATCTCGAAGCAATTTCGTGAAAAAATAATGTTCCTAATTAATAATTAACGAGAAGACGCTGGCGTAAAGTGCGCTAAAAATCGTTGTAAATAAGCTTTTCTGGCATTTTTGTTCTCACAGTGAAGCAAAAGGCACACACCAACCAATAAGTATCTGGATGATAAAAATTAATACACGAACAAAGTAATAAATATACAGAACGACAAATATATGAGGGTTCAAGAGGAATAAAATATTCACACTATAACCAACGTAGGTAACAGTGAATTATAAGACTTTAATACCGGTGTCCGGTTACTGTCTGAAGCTAGTTTACTACAACACATTAATACTCTGCCTTTCCCTCACAAATTCCATACACATGTTATGAATATACATCAGCGGGTCATTTATAATAACTGCCAACGTTGGTAGCGCATACTAGTTACTCCCTTATGGTCTGCCAATCCTGCTTCAGCGACTCCACACCGCACTACGGGAACATGAAGTTCCGCGGGGCGCCGTTTCCACAGAAGGTGAGCAGTGGGTGGCAGTGCAGGGAGCCGGACGCCGCTGAAGAACCTTTTCACACCTAATAACAACCTTTTCAGTATTAATAAAAGAGAATGAATCATTAATGGTGGCAGGACGGTCGATAAATTCGTCACCTTTTGAATACACAAATATAATGATGAAACCGACGGCGTTCGAGGCTACTTGCGCCCTCGCTATAGTCCACAGACGTGACGGGAATTTGCTTTTTTTAATATTCTTCGTGAACGGAAACTCAAAAGAATCGCCACACCAGTAAGTAGTTCGATACGTTCTTTGTTATCACGGCATGAAATATGAATTATATGAACGCCTATATTATAAATAACCTTGAGTATCAAAATGATACCAATATTTGCTGATTACAAGCATTTATATAAGGTTTGTTCGAACCTATAGTTCAGAACCGTTCTCTGATTGATGCGTATGCGCAGTGATATTTTCATCGTTCGGACCTTGTAGTTCTCGAATTTAAAATTCTTAGAATTTCAAATTCAACGTTCGGACTGTCAGAACTACAAATTCAGAACGATTCTAGAACCGTTCAATCAGTTCTTGCTACGGAGCAAGTATTTGAAATTCTGAAGTAATTCTAGACCTGCGCATTGTAATTCAAGGCATTTATTAGAGTGTCAACTATTTTAGATCATTGTTTTAGGTTAAGAGTTGTTTACTTTTGTCATAGATGTAAGTAAGCATAAGGGGTTCTTTTTGTTATTTTACATTACAATATGCAAATATTTTACAGTTTGTCAATAATGGCCAATAGGATGGACTCTTTACTGCTTAATAAAAATGCAAACCATGTTGAGGAAGCTGTTCTCATATACAAATACGCAGTTTAAAGAACATTTTTAATTAACTCGCATCACATTTAATGACTTATAAACACACAAAAGTGGTAGTGGACGCTATGAAAAGGACATTTGTGATTTGTTAGCCATCAGAGTGCATCGTTCTGTGATGTTAAGGATCGTTTCGATATAAGTCAAATGAAGTAGCTCTAGGTGAAAATAAGTATATCTAGTATCTATTCTATTTTCATTTCATTTATTTATATATGGTTGTTGATGCATAAATACAAAATAAAGACCTTATTTACACTTTCTATATATTTATTTGTTATATCACAAAGATATCATATAAAAGAAAATATAATACTGCCCCTAAGAATTACAATAACTTTTGGCCATATTCCTTCATCAGAAATCAACAGCACCTGTGGATACACATTTCTCTTAGCTTCATATATTTCTAACTGATCCCGTCCAATTTTATTTTGATCATCTACAATTTTTTTATAACTACGTTCTAAGACTCCACTTATTTTCACAATTCTGTGGTGTGAATAATCGGTCACAGTATTTTTCCATATCTAATGCAATTTTATCCACAATTTCCTCATACTCCAAATTTCTTTCGTCCGTATTTATCCCTATTTTGTTTATACAATTCTATTAGCGCTTTTGTACTATTGACGACACATTTCACATTTTCCTTTTTCTTATTGACCACCAATTATTTCTGCAACAGAATTTAATTTATTTCATCTTCTAATTATTATTTCTTTAAAACTTACCTTCTATATTTTCATTTCCTCTAATTTAATTATCATAAACAAATAATAAAATGTATGATACAATAACAAGGGAAAGTAGTAAGGACGAAACAACTGAATTCAGCACTTAACTTACATGTACAGGTTATGTTATATGATTGTAGTTATTTATCCACTATAAACATGGCGCGAATTTGAAATTATAGGTAGGGTTAAATCTGTTCGAACCGCTGATTTCAGAACTATTTTAGAACTTGAACTTGAACTGTCATGCGCACTAGATCCAGAACCTATAAATTCTAAATGAGATCCTGTACGTTGCAAAGATGTAATTTAACAGTATATTGCATTTGGGTACGGAAAGCACATGCGACCATACATAGAGAAACCGATTTAATTGCCGCAAACAAATTCATTTTGTTATCCTATATTTTATAAAAATGTAAAAATTCTTACTTCAGCAAATACGAAATAAAACATTCTTTGGGACAATCAAATAATTTTGTTGAAATATTTGCTTTAATGTAACTAATTGTAAGTTATTTAGTAAAGTAGTTTGATTGTCGGTATTAAATGTCGATATTAACTCAAATAAGGGATTAAATTTAAGGTTACCAAATGCAATTCCCACCTAAAAAAACTACCGGGCACTTCCAGCACCTGTATTGTTTTTTTGTTGTTTATCACGTTTTACGCACAATATAAGTCGTTGATATAGTGACATACACGTGTCTATCCTTGCAACGAAGTAACATTGTATATTTTTCTAGTAGTAATAGGCTTACGTGAAAATTGTATTACAAAGCTGTAAATCATCACGTTCTAATAATAGCAAAGTTTTCTGGCCTATAGTAGCAAATATATTAAACATATTGTACAAGTACAGAAATTGCCGTGAAGATGACGGTTCTCCTATTTCACTACACTAACTTTTGTGGAACCTTGTGGTAGATGACCTCGTTCATGCGCTGAACACAGTTGCATATGCGGACGATATTACAATTCTCATTGATGGAAGATTTAATAAGAGCGTGCTCTGCGGTTTGATGCAGACTGGTACAAGATCTATCGAAAACTGGTGTAGAGAACGTTGCCTTTCTGTAAACCCAGATAAATCAGAGATGGTATTCTTTACTAACAAAAGAAAGGTGGAAACTTCGCCCACAAAATTGTTTGGCACTGTTCTCGGTTCTGGATGAAGTCAAGCATCTGGGTATTACATTTGACAGAAAACTGTGCGGGAGCAAACATGTCAAACAAAAGCCGAGAAAGCATTTAAGGCCTTTGGTAGTGTCGCCGCGTGTTGGGTAGGACTTGGGACTCTCCCCGAAAATTACCTTGTGGCTGTACACTGCCATAATTAGGCCCATGCTAACTTATGGTGCCCCTCTGGTGGAAAGGGTGAGACGAGTGGTAGCCAGGAATAACCTGATGCATGTGCAGCCCATCGCATGCCTTAGCATTACAGGAACAATACGCACGACGCCGACGGCAGCAATGGAAGCCCTTGATGTGTCTCTCCCCGGGATTTGTTCGTGGAGGAGACGGCATTTAGAGCAGCTATAAGGTTGCGATCCCAGGGTCTTCTGATTAGAGGAGGAAGGTCGCGGTCACGTGAGCACCATCAACGAGGAGTCGCGCGTCTCTTCTTGGTGCCGCGAAAGACTGTGGCCTCCCGTGTTTGCTTTTGGCAGACACTACCGCGTTCATGTCGGCTCCTGCGTCGAATCATTGCCTTCGATTGCCGTCTATACAGACAGATCAACGACAAAAACAGGGGCAGGTGGTGAGACCTTAAGCTCAACTTAAAGTTGGCACTAGGTAGATTCACTTCGGTTTTCCAAGCTGAGGTTTTGGTGATTCTGCATCGTGCCAAAGAAATTTTAGCAAGGAGCATTAAGGAATAACGTATTATCCTTTATAGTGACAGCCAAGCTGCCGTTAAAGCCCTCAGCAGGTATAAGATCGCTTCAGGTCTAGTACTTCAGTGTAACAATGCCTTGAAAGCAATAGCTATTGATAATGACTTGATAGGTCAAAGGTCATAAAGGTAATCTAGGAAACGAGGCTGCTGATAGATTGGAGAGAACGGGGTTCGTGTTATCCTTTCATGGCACCGGAGCCGTGTTATTCCCATTTTTCGGCGTACCTCAACCCCTAATAAATCAATGACCATACTCTACACAAAGAAGATGGGCATCCATAACCACCTGCTGTCAGGCACGCAAACCCATCCCCAGGCTGTCGTCCAGGACAGCAAAATACTGTATGCATGTCTCTTGCAGTAAACTACGTCAAGTTGTAGGGGTATTGACTAGTCACTGTAATACATGCGCCGCATAGGACTGACTAGTAGCCCATTCTGCCGTGCATGTTACCTAGAGGACGGGACGCCGTAGCACATCTTATGTGACTATCCGGCACTTACCCAACTTAGAGTTGGCGCACCTCACATGCTACACTGCTCGAGTTCATTCTTCGCTTGGGTTGGCTCGAGTAGGCTGCGTGTGGGCGACTCCGCCTAGGGAAGGCAACACACCCTCCCCAACCAACTATCCAGAATCCAGTACACTAACTCTCCATACACGATATAAGTTTTCTACATGGCAGACAAATTTATCAAAACTTTATCTAATACTGGCCAGATAAATATTTCTTAGAACGGTTTATCACAACGGTTTCCACATTCCATGCGGTGGTTTTGATTTTTGCGAATTAACCGCGAATGTGGAGAGACAACGGATAACTGGCGTGCAGTGGTTTTGGGTAAGCATATTTTGTTGTCTTTTTATGCATTATATTCTATTAAATACACTCTACCAGGACATTTTCATTTCAACGATATTTTCTTTTTTACGAAAAAATCAGAAAATACTGAACTTTTCTTTGTAATTTTACTTTAAACTTCTATAGAAATTATCATACTTTAGAAATTTTACTTGTGAGTATTCCAGATCACATGAAAAATCTTGGAGAAGTTACCCACATTTCGGAATTTTACTATGATATTCCAGGTTATATGAAAAATACCTTCGAAAAATTAACTTATAGTTAGAAATATTACTTCTAAAATAAAAATACCTGTACGATTTTGGGGCAATTTTATGCCCAAATTACCAAAAAATGTTTAGTGTGCAGAATTTAATTAAAAGCATTGAAAGTATTAAACATTAGAATAGATTGAAAAAATACACATTCATATGGTATTGTACTTATATCAGACATTCTTCATAATTTACACAAGATACTAAATGGGCGATAACGAATAGTTGCTTTCCATAGTCATAAGTTAATCTACAAAAAAAAAAATAATATAAAACTAAGAATTTTGGAAGATGTTTTTCTAACGTACCCACACACTTTAAAACGTAGTTTTATAAATTTGTATAGAATCAATGACAATATTCCATACGTTTCCCAAAATTTAGTGATAATAATTGATTTATACGGATGATGAGTTTTTGTTTTATTGCTCTCTAAACGGATCCATAAAATAAACCTACAAAAAATTTCATACTGGTTTTTATAACACTATTTGGTATTGTTGGAAGAAGTACCAGCTGAACTTGTTGGGTTGATCAGGTTATTGGGAATGCAGCTGAACAGAGTATACAGTCAAAACTCCTTTATTAAGTATCTAAGCTTTCGCCAACATCCTTGGCTTCATCAGAGAATATCTATTAACAATCAGGCAACAAATAATAATATACAACTAATTAAAGTAAAGTACTTACGAATTAGAGTTGAATTAGAGTGGCAGTAGCAGGCGAAAATATGAAGTTAAATTTAACGTTGACAATATGATTAAAATATATTTTAACGTTGAAAAGATAAAAAACAAGCATCGTTTCACGTTAACAATACAATACAAATTATGTTTATACAATTTAAAATAAAACGGTTAAAATTAAAATGTAGTCGAGATATAATAACACAGCAACAACAAGATAGTGTGAGGTTACGGCAACACAAAATAGCACGAAAACAAAGAAAATACAGGGAATTTAAAGTTAAGCAGTTAACAACATAAAAATGATAAATCAACACTATGATAAAATCATAGATGGAACAGTAGATTCAAGATGGGGGAATGTAAATACGAATACATGTTACTAAGGTTATCAATATCTGTTCTAAAATTGATAGAATTAGAATTCTTGTTTATGTAATACATCTCTAAAAACAAACGTCTCCTGTAACTATTTTCATGAGTTAGAATCGAAGCTCCGTCAAAGTCAAAAGAGTGGCCATGGCTAAAGTAATGATCCGCCAGTGCACTACGACTTTTTTTTTAAATTTAAAAAAGATGCTTGTGAAAACTAACGATGAATCACGACGAAAACAGCAATAAGCAAAATTTATGCGCGCAACATAAACACGAAATGCACGCCTATGTAACACAATTACACAATTTTGACAGTAAAATATTAGAAAACGTTTAGATGTAAATATTGATGCATATCACAAAAAGTAGTGTAGGAGCAGGACGATCATTCTTGATCTTAGTTTTTTTTTTAACTGTACGCTATAACGCAAGCATAGCAGTTCCTTCGACTTTAATCAAAGTTTTTTTAATGGCAGAAGTAGAACTAACTGCACTTACATCGTTTTAATACTGATTTTTTTTTCCATCGAAACACTAAATTATAAATAGTAGATAACTTGATTATTCCAAACTATAAAAAAGTGCACTCAAACCAATTACCTCCAACCCCCTCAATACATTATATATTGTTAATGTAACGTAGTTGAGACTCTTTAGCATCTGCTATAAAAACTAAAACCTCCTTATGTTTGTTTAAGTGTCCTCTGTTATCTAGTATTTTAAGTAAGCATTTTTATGAAGATGTAAAAAAGTAAAAAAAAAACGTCAAAATATGTCAAGCTGATGACATATTTGATTGTTAAGGACAGCGCTCTAGTAAATGTAAAGGTGAAAGTAACGACCCCTATAACCGAGCAAAAATTGTAATTCGTATAACTTCAACGTGTTACAGGCTTGCTCAATTAGTCGTCTTAACTTCAACCTTTACATACATATTTCAATAAATTTTAAAATGTCGGTAGGTCAAATTTTTCGTTCGACTGGACTAACTTTATGTGCTTACTAACTAGGAAAATTTGTAGTAACATTTCCATCAATGTCTATACTATCTATTTACTATATATGCCCAAATGTGTCAGATTTCTTATTTTTACTAAATATTAGTTTATAATTGTTGAGTGTTGCGATTGTAATAGCAAGGAAATTTAATGCTCATCCTTGTAGAGTAGTTTCCATTCTTTATTCGAGGTGGCTAAAAAAGTACACTTACCTGTACTTGGAACGCAAGTAACTATTGTTATCACAATAACGAGTACGATACTATCGAATTTCGTAGCTACTTCATTGTACGGAAAGTGTCACTGCCTATGTACATGGTCGTCGACAAATACTTTTTCAGAGTGTTGGTTTAACGCCCACATTGTACATTACGTCTATGCGCTGCTACATGATATATTTTTACTTGGATTCTTAATAAAAGCAGTACACGTTACTTTAACAAACCTAGCGATGTAAACTATTTTTATGTCCGTAGTGGAAAAAAGAAATATTTATTGTACCTCCGACACTTTGCAGCAAATTGCACCCCATTCAACGAATTTTATGAACCGAGTAATTTCGAGCCTGCGCTTGCAATAGGTGTACATACATATACTTATGTATATGTATGCGCTTGTATGCATCTTCGTGTGCTTTATTGTATTTCATTAGTTACTTTTCGTCGACAGAAATTCATTTCTCTACTAAAAAATTCCAGTAAAATCGGAGCTCTGCTTAAATTTAAGTGCAGTAAATTCCAAGTGAGTATCCCTTGTTGAGGAACCTAATGAGTTTGAAAATTCCAAAAACAATATATAATACTTTATTACTTCGGCAATTACTGAACAGTTATCAATAATCTTTTTACTCAATTGTGGAATAGTTGCACTATGACATCGACATTTAAAATATACCAACTTTTCCCTTATCGTTAATAGGCACAGAGATATTGTTGTAGCTTGTTGCTTCGGTCATTCTTGTTTGATTATGTCCTACTGGACACGTTTGACGTTGGCTACTTTGGATCTCCACACGGTTCAATTCTTGCATCAATACTATGTCTTCTTTTTTTGATGATATTGTGCTTTATTTCTTTTTTACTGTAGGATTAATAGGTTTAGCGTTTCGTTTTAAAAAGGAAAGTATTATGACAAAGTTTCTCCAACATAACACAAGGCGTTATATTTTGGGACTCGTCTCCACATTTACATGATTATGAAGACAAATATCACTTACAATCGCCAATATTTGCAATACAGGAAAGCAACTATCGAGAGCCTTTTTTAAGAAATGTTTGGTATTTTTGTACTTTGCAGATATACTTTAGCACATAAATATGTTACTCGAAACAATTTTTCGCTCAATTCCTATTGTCATTCTTATAACACGAACTACAGATCCAAATTTTGCCATTTGTACGAATGAAATAGGATTCGCAACTCAGGAAGCATTATACATGATTTCTCCAGGAATGTTTTACAGATGCAAATGTTAAATTAAAGATAAAAACGAAAATATTATAATATAGTTAAAAAATAGACTTTCAGTGCTGGAAGTAAAGAAAAATCGTGCTTATATATGTCTACCATTATATTTCGACATTGGATATCTTTATCAGGTACTTAACCCTGCAATAATCAATATATTAAGTCCAGATATTTTACATTTCATATTTATATTTGTATTAATAAATATAACATCATGGCAAATAAAACATACCCCAGTGCAAAGCATTTTGAATGCTCCTATTGCTGTGACAAACGTTATTGACTGAAAAACAGTTCAGCGTTTGGCTCTACATAATGTTGCTAATTAATGCAACAAAAATAATTATCTTGAAATAACAAATAACACACTAAGTAAAAATAGATCGTAGAAATTACATTATAAATCCTTTTATATTAATTACTAAACTAATCTACATTCAATGGAAATAAATATTAATATACTGTATTGCTGAAATCCTGTAAAATGGCGTGGATTATATAGATAGTAGTGTTATTGTCTGCAGTATTATATGGTATTCGACGCATATCCACTTTCTACAATAAATTTTTATAACGCGTTTCCCAACCCGTTGCTTCATTCATCGTCGAACTTTACCGATGAAACCGACCAATAGACGACATTGTTTTGCCGTCTAAGATTACCGGCACATGTTAGATTAGTACATTCTTGCTAATTCCTGTTTGTGTCTGGTTGTTGTGTATCTTGTGTGATTTTAATTATAAAAATAATGGATGCAAACCTGGAGCAAACGTTAATCGATTGGAATTTGCCACAACTAGTTAACATATTTGGTAAGTACATACCCAATAGATAACATAATATAGGTACTTCGTAGTGGATGCTTATGCTTTGATAGCAAATTAACGTAACACTTGCGTACTTGTGATAGTTTTGTTTTATGTTTACGAGGCAATACATTTTAGAATTTTGGAAATTGTTACCTGTTACGCAGTGTTAAAATAAGCAGAGATCTTCCAGGATCATCCATACTTTTATCCCTTCAATAACGAAAAATATATATAATTTACTTGATTGATTGTATTTTAGCATATGTCTTGTTTGATTGTAATATGCAAGATATTAAGTAAGAGTAATATTTTGAAAAAATTACAGTTTGGGAATGATTTTAGAGTAATTAGGTGTAAGTGTACATCCTTTTGTAATTTTAAAATTGGAGTAACATGAACTTTCTTTAGAGTTTTTACAGCATATTCAAAATGAAATTACGTTTCAATTTATCTCTGCAGAATTTAAGAAACTGTATTTATATTTTTACTTTATTAACTTCGTTTAAAAAATAAATTCTTTATTCGCTTACACTTTTTCTTTTAACGTTATCTTATATCGTAAGGATTTACTTTAAGTGTCTCTTTTCTTCTTCGACAATTTAATTTACACTCCTTATTTGATAACATTTATATAGATTTATATATTTGATAGAAATATTAATCCAGAGTGTGTTTCATTGAAACGATATGCTAGCTGCGGTAGATAAAACTATTTCCAGCAAAATGCTTGTGATTTTCAAGCCTTATATACACGATCATAACTGCGGAAGATAATCTAGGAAATTTTTTAATAGAAAAAATACTTTTTGGCAATAATAGCTCTAAATAGAAATAAAAAATAAAATCGATATCACAATTTCTATTGTGTAATACCCTTTCCGCATGTGAGAATTGCAGAATACGCGGTATGATACTATATTTTACATTATAGGTAAGTATCGATGCATACCGGCAGCATATGATATATTATATTGTTACTTATTATCTACTATTTTAAATACTACTACCTTAATACAAAATAACATTACAAGCATTATAAGATTATATAGTAAGTTTGAGCATCATGTATTGCACACAGTAAAATGTTACATTACAGAAAGTATAATAAAAATTTTAAGCGATATCAAAAATTATCAGTACTATTGGACACTTATACTAACAATTAATAGCTGGAATTAATAATACAAGCCTATAGCCTTTCTCTACTATACGAGTTAATAGACACTATTAACAGAAATTTATTATACAAATATTCTCAGCGGTAATATAAAATATGATTGTCCCTATAGGAGCTATAAAATATATATATATAAAAATATATAAAGTACAATCTAATACTCTGAGTGCACTTGTTAATTTTTGCTTAAAATATTTGTTTAAACCACAACATCTATCTCTTTCTTAATGTATTGGTTAAATATACTTGTTGGTCTAGTCAACTTTCACACAGCATTAGGCCTGTTTCAGACGAGGCGATTAGTTGATTCCACTAGTTGAAAGGACGGTTGTCAAGGAGCATATTGATATGACCCCTTTCACACGGAGTCAACTTGTCCGCTTCGGCGGCATCACTAGGTCTTCAATGACAATCAACTAGTTAAAGAGTAACCAGGCAACTTAGTTGAATCAACTAAACCGGCTCGTCTGAAGCAGGCCTTACCGATCAGCCAATGCAGAAGTAAGTTTATTTTACTGCTCTAGTATGCGCATTGTATTTTTTCTGATATCATAGTTACTTCAATGTAAAATATGTATAATATCCTTTAATTTAATATTAAAATACATATTTATTGGTATTTGCATTGTTATTAACGAAAATTCAGGACATTCAAACTTGCCTTCGGCTCGTGCCTGAAACTGATAGTGTAACGTGCTGTAAATGACACCTACCGCACTGTATTGTCGATGATTATTCAATTTTAACTCAAGAGAGCTTATTAAGAGCGAATTACTGCGATCTTTTTCCTCGTTGTAGATATATAAACAGATTATGACCAAAGTCATTGGTTTCAATATTTCTTTGATAGCTAGTGCAGCAGTACTTGATGCAATTCATCAATAATTACTGTTTCCAATGGTGATTCAAATAACAGGGAAAATTTAATCTTTTATTGGAAAGAGACTGAAGCTAGTTATATATTTTAGCTCGTCTGATTGCTATTGCGGTATATGTCAGTATTACAGCTTATTGGTAGTCATTTTTTATCTCAGGAGTTTCCAACTTTATGTCTAAAGAATCCAGTACCGCATTCCGAACGACATAAATAAAGGCCTGGAAAATATAAACGTGGCAGCATTTAAGGATAGAAACAACACATTCAGCAATCCATAACGCAGATGTTAACACCGCCTGTCGAAAAAAAGGCATGAATAGGAGGCGCGCCTTCCAATGATATCGGCCCATTTCGGACGCATAAAAAGGAAATAAACATGACATTTATTGCGATCGATTGAGACCCATTCATAGCAATATAAGTCCCGAGATTCTAAATCAGAATAAAATCCCCACTAAAATGGAGCCTGAAAGTCTACATCTAAATCTCGAAACAAGAAAGTTTGATTTTAATCTGGGAGATATATTTAATCCATTACGGGATGGATAAGATATATATTTGCGGAAGCAGTGGCTGTTTACCATCTTGCTTAAGATATCGCCATGGCTTATTAGATCTAAATGCTATTGTCTACTGTGTCGGTACAGTCACTGTTTATATCTAACTTCTTCAGTCAACCGTATATAAGTCAATTTTAATGGATTTATAAACAAAAATTCAGTTTCCATTTTCATTAAGCGGGAGCGCTTGCTTAACCAGAAGTCATATACCGTACCCATGGGAACATCTTTTGATTTAATATATAATTAATAATAGTAATCACGAACACCAACCAAAGGCTTGAAATGTCTCCCACGTTGTCTTGAACCACCAGAATATCGATTCACAAGAGCCCCTCGCTTAATTAATTTTACAAATTCATTAACAATAACCTCATCCTGAGGGACAGGAGATCATCCGTCTATCAAACGTTATACGGCCGACTGGAAATTAAACGAGATCCAGAAGCGGAGGATACTGCCCAGAATAGTAGTATCTACAGTTAGTCTGGCAGTAGTACTTACACACAGGCGTACGCTAGGAACGACCCGTATAGATTAATAAGATTAACGAGCCGTCTAAGAAAGTTACATCTCCATGTAATTTCGCTCCTCTTACGACGGAACGACGCGACGTCTGTAGCTCAAGCCACGTAGGTAAGACGGATAAAGAAGATGCGATGTAGTGCGCGCTTCAGCTACGACATCAAAATATTACCTAAAATGATAATTTAGTATCACACAGAGAGGACAATAAGACTACTCGTTCTCAACTGAACTTATTGTTAGTTCCGTAATAAAATGAAATTCACAAAAAAGAATAGAATATATACATTTAATACAATATACGCAATGCAATATTGGCGAATAGGTGTCACAAGAAGAAGAAAAAGAAGAAAAAAAAATTTAAATTAAAATTACCAGTAATCAGCCTTCGATTGTTATCGCAGTCAGGCAAGCCAACTTTAATTTTGAAAAGATATCCGTTACTGACATCAAGATACCGTTATTTATTTACTCTAGTTTGAGGAGAATACAGCAAAAGTTACCAAATAGACATCCCGAAGAATGAAAAATCTTTCCGAGCAAAATATGATAAAAACATAACCAGGTAAGCTTGAATTAACATAGAAAATTAAGTTTACATTATAATTAAGTCTATACTTAACATCTATTGCTAAGATGGTCCATTTTTATAGTTATTTATAACAAATTCAAAATTCGCCTGTAAAGTATGCAACCGAACACGCGCTTCACCTTCCAATTACTTCTTCATTTGGCTTTGAAACCTGTTTTAAATGACTCTAAATTAGATTCCATAACAATATATAAGTACCTACAAAAAATAATATTATTAGTTATTTTTCCCGTTATTTGTCGACATAATATCAACTTTGGTTTTAGTGAGACATTAAAAAAAAAAAACGCGAGGCCCCGGTTTGCAAAAATTACCAAAGATAGCTTGAAGTGTCTGTAAAAATATATAAAATTTTTACGTGGTACTACATGCTCATTTGAAAGTTATTTATTTTAATGTGACTCTCGACAATACACAGTGGTCTCAAGTGAAAGGAATTAATTATTTTTTTTTTCACTAAATCGATAACCCATTTTTTTTACATCCTTTCCATGATCTACAATTGATCAAGAGTCGATTTAATAAAAAAAAATAATTAGTTCCGTTTTCAACTAAATTCGGACCACTGTGCATTGTGTCGGCCAGGAACTTGAACCATATCACACAATCCACCTGGATCTAAACAGTAACGTCCAGCACTCTCACAAAATGAGCAAGACATCCGCCTTGTTAAAAATATTAATAGTTTCTTCGAAGAGGAAGTTGTTCAAGATCCCTAAGTAATTAGGCTGGTTAATAGTAGAATCAAGAAAGTACGAACCAATTATTCCATCGTATTATACTACGCACCCCGCACTAACCTTTTCGTAATGTTGTCGATTGCCATTAATAACCAAATTTAGAGATGTGTCACTCCAATGTAGCGAATTTTGAGATGATCCATGTGCTTTCGTGCACTCGTCAGAAAATATGATGGATTCCAATGTGTATCGGAAACTTGGTTAATACGCTTTCATGCGCTATTGGCAGCGTTGCAATTATGTTTACGTCATCTTCTTTTTTACTAACAAGCACCGCGGTTATTTTTGTCTCTTATTGTACTTTACTTTCATTGCCCCCCTTTCTGGACATTTCTTTTAAGGGATAACACTTTTAGTTCCTTAGGATTGTTTCAACCGTCACAAAAGAGTTGAATGTTGAATGAATTGTAGTGAATAACCACACTACGATACTTAATATTAAGATCTGTACAGGTATGTATCGTCCGCATAAAACCCAGTCTTACAATTTAAAATCTGCCTATCCAATTCCGGGGTGTACATAATAGACAACGACAGCCCTAAAATAAAACCCTTGGGGTACACAACCCAGTGCATAATGAACTCACTGTATGGAAAGATAAATGTTATTGTATTACAGGTATTGAATTATTTACAGGTACACTTTTCTTTGATATTTTCGATGGCACCGAAAAAATGCTTATCGATCTAAGGCATCCATTACCTTCGAGGATTTATTATTTCGAATAGAGATAATAAATGGGCTTTTCCCAGGAAGTGGTGTATATAGAATTAATAAAACAGTAGTTTACAATATTTGTTAATACTAGTAGGAATGGAACGCATAAGCTAAAAATTTATTCAATTTATTTTAAAGTAGTGGATTGAATTAAATTAAAATCAAATCATCCAGTCATCAAATAATTCCTTTCATCATCCAAACAACGTTTTGTTATACGGAAAAATAAGTATTTTATGGCCCAATTTATCCGCTTCTCATTAAACACATGGTTCCGGGCGCCTTTCTCTTACACCAAATCCAATAAGGATGATATTCCTCTGTTTTTGTGAATTATATATATGTATTTTACAATAAGCGCCATCACTGACTTTCTCATGCGAAAGAAAAATCAAATTTAGATTGTTTGAGTTGTACTCTAAGCGCAATAAAGGGAAGCAAGGAAATTTGATCAGAGAGTTCTGGGCACTTTTTCAAAAATCGCACAAATTCGTGATCACGCCCTGATGGATAGACTAAGAAAGTTATAAAACTTATTGATAGCAACTGTTGCTCAAACAATGTGCTGTTCTCTGCGCTCAAACGGTAGAAAACTTTTCTATCAGTTATATTCACCAACACTCTGAAACTAAATCGTCCAAAACTTCAATTGGAAAAGGGCATGACAGGTTTAAGGAACGATTTGTTCTCCATAATACAAGAAGCTGATCGGTGAAGCGGCATCTGGAGGGTAGGATGTTGCTGGTACTTTTCCCGACATGAATGGAGGAAAAGGAATATGTGGCAGATTAAATTTCTAACGCAGCTGAAGCAGCCTCGTATTGGAAAAAGCCTAGATGTCTGACGGGCTATTCAGCTCAAAAGAAGCCAAAAGAATTGTCCCCTTCTTGGTGTAAAAACTTAGAAAGTGAAAATTAACAAACTTGTGAATGTATTACAAGACAAGTATAAGACAAAATTAACAGCATTATGAAGATTTGGGCCACCGCAACTTTATTTACAGAACGTTGCAGGTTGGTCACATTCTTAGTGGGGAAACTAACACACCTTAAAAAGTATTCAACCAAATATCAAACTCATGTTCCTACCGCCAAACACAGCATGCAGATACTCGATCAAGGCATAATCGAAATTTTCAAGTTTTGCTACATCCGACGACCATTTTAAAAGTTCATCGAAACAATGAACGAAAATCAGAAAGTAGGCATCATCCATTGCTGAGAAAGATTCATCTAGAACGAACATGTTCGACAACTCTAAGAACTTGTTGGGAAAACACTTCTTGCAAATAAATATAATAAACAAAAAATATGTTGCAAACATGCCAGTCTCATAGATTGACATTGAAAAGCTGATGTACAGAGTGGAATTACTCTGTACATCAGCTTTTCAATACACAATAAAGCAAATTGGCTAAAAATGTTGGAAATTGTTGGATATTCAAAAAATAAAAAAAAGGATAAATCAGAACAACTAAAACCTCTTGGCCTTATGCTCCTTAACACAAATAAACTTCATGTACTTTGAGATCCGTTACATAAATTTTGCATTTCACTTCACGTGTCATCTTACAACGCTGGAGATTGGAATTCTCGTAACTTCTTATACAGTTCTGTTTCAAATGCATTTAAACGTTATATTAATTTCTTATAACATTTTACGTATTCCCTTGTTTCAGTTATGCGCTTGAGCGGATATAAATTAGAGGTAATTTTCAAAATTGATGGTTTCCTAGCTCCAATTACTTTCTCACTTCTTGAAATTATTTACTGTCTCTCTGCAGCCGAGGTTAATAAAGAGAAGTAGCTCTTCTTTCCAACATCGGTCCTTTTCATTTCGTATAGCAGATTGCAATGTACCACTTTATGGTTTATACCTGAAATTTATATTCCGTAGGTTATTATAACCAAATGAATGATTAACAAGGTAGCTGCTGTTATCGATGGCAAATCCCTATACACTATTACAAAACTGGTATGAAAATGGATTGATTAAAGCGAACGAAATTCCAATATAGACATCGCAAAAGATGCATTTGGAAATATTATTCATTAGGAAAGCCAAATCAAGGTTAACTAACACCAACGTAAAAGAAAATATTTTTTTGAAAATGAGCGACATTAAAAAGAAAAAAACGATCATTGATCTCGCATCTTCGTGACGAAATTACGAGAAAAATTTGCAAAATTATTTTACCAAAGAATCTCAAATATATTATTGAAGAAATTCCGACAGGAATCTATAGGCGATGAAATTGCAAAAAAAAATGAAACAATGATGCCCTATCGAAACCCAGAAGGAAACAGATTACAAGGTGGTGTAAAATATACTAATCTAATTGTAAGTTAGGTGGAAATTAGATCACACGTGCTAGACAGGGAATTATGGGGGAAATGGTGGATGTACTTTAAGAAATTAAAATTCTTTTGACCAACAAGTAGAATCCTATCAGCAATTAAATTACCAGAAACGGAACGGAAATAGTCACACGCTATGAAAATCCAATACAAATATCGCAAACTAAAGCATGTTTTGGAATACGAATCACTGGAAAAACAAAAACAAAGACTAGCACAAATTTGGAAGATTGCTTCCAAGCAAAGCATAAAAAAATAAAAAAAAGTCAAGTATATTTTGCGGAGGTACGATACCCTTCCTTTCCCTAACCAATGAATAGTCTTTATATACATATATATTGAGATTGTCAGATGATTAAGTTCTCAAGGCTATTCCTTTAGTTTTAGCTAAACTCAGTGCAAAAAATATTTCATAATGTGTAATAACATTTTTTCTTTTGGTCTCTTGGAACCTTGACAAAAGCTTAAAAATGCAAAGAGTAACTGATAGTCACTAACGACAGCCAGACTATTGACACAAAAGACGAACAAGCTTCAAATTTAGGCACCCAAATATAATCGAATGGTTAACGCATGCAAAAGAATATTCAATTGACAGTTAAGCAAAGATTCCAGGGCGATGGACCTGCACTACATTGGCTGGAAAATAATTTCCTAATGCAGAACTTCTAGACAAGGTGCTTCATAATTAGTAGCCTTGGCGAAGTAGTCTAGAGACCAGTGTCACGGGTGCTAAAAACCGATTGATATGTATATTATATGTAGAGTTGTTAAGGAGTTTTGATATACCTATGCGTTCATACGCTATTGAAAATATTATCGGTGTTGGCGTTAATTTTGCGCTAGTCAAGTATTTTAGTGTTGATTTTTACAAACTTTGCCAGACGAGTTGACTACGTGTGTTTAATAGAACAGAAATTACTAGAATTTCGTGTGAATTCTTTGTTCAGATATGGTGATTTACTATTTTTCTAGATATTCAGAAGCGTCAACCAATCAAAATTTTTCCCTCGGATAGAAATATAGAAACCCCACCTAATTTAATACGGTATTGCATTATACGCACCACGCGCATTGTACGTGTATCTGTTTTCGGGTTTAATTCTGCGTATTAACATATCCAAACAAACCACCAAACGTGTACTGACCTGCAACGTGTAACCTTGTGTTATTAAACGTTAATTCCAGTGTGCATAAAAAATTTCAACATCTTAAAGATGTATTGGGAACATCTATTTACGTAATTAGTTTAGATTTGAGTCAAATAGCATAAACATTCACTTAATTTTATAATGGTTCTCAAAAAATCATTTTAAATTTGGCACGTTTAGTTGAAACCAAAACTTTTGAATGAGTGGTTCGCGCATATTTATAATTAAGAAAACGTCTTAAGGAGAGAATATTACAGTACTAAGAAATAAGAGTTGCATATTAAATAGACGTCGTGTTTCGAAAACGGTGTTAAATCACCCAATAGACCGCATTCATTTAGTTAAACAGCTAGTAAATTTGTCTAGTCAATATCACATAAAATGTGACTAGAAGTATTTTATAATTCCACGTGTCAGTTGGACAAAATAACCCCTTAGCAATAGACAATACTTGACAATATCTTTGTTCGTCAAATTTAAACTCGTATAGTTCTCGACAAAATAACACGAAAAGAGTGTGGACCTCTCCTGACTTTTAAATTAGTCAAACAAGTTGTGAAAATTTTCAGCAGTGTATGCTTTACAGACGATAACATATACGTATTGCAGAAATGAAGAAGATGGAAATCTCATTAAATTCTTGGAATATAAATTTGTTCATTGTTGATCTATAGCATCAATATATTTTCAAATACAAATACAATAATTGTAGGACGACAGTAAGTCAGTAAACTAACTTGCGTTAATAATTAACTCCAATTAATTGAATTAAAAGTATGTGTAGCAAGCAGTCGCTATTAGCATGGGCGCTTTTCAACTTACCAAGTATCATCAGTGCTACTAGGTGACCGATTAATTGAGAAATTCGTATTTATTCGTATATATACGATTTTTTCTATATAGTCCATCTGCAACCTAATAGTATTGATGATTCTGGCTAAAGTGAAACTAATAGTTATAAATTTATATGTTTGTCAAATACTTCCGCTGAGCCAAGTATTCCACCTAACCATTATTATCGGCCCGGAAGAGTCCGGTTATCACAACTGGCCGGAACTGGAATGAGATAGAAAACTCAGAGCTGCCTTATGGTCAAGAAACCAGGCAAAGCCCTAAGGCACTAAGCAATTATAGGGATAATAGGTTTCTGTAACCAATATACAGTAGAAAGAATGACCAATACTCATATTAACATATTATTAACACAATTTGTGTTACAGTTTCTAAGTATGTATTATTTTTTACATTTTCTGCAGATATGCTTCAACCGATTCGATTTATTTAGACGCATCTTAGTTATTTTTTCCGCATTAGTCATATGAGTTTGCCATAACAGCTACAGGAATCGATTTTTCCTATTCTAAAGGACTGCTTTTCACTAGATTTTTTTTTAAACAGTGCTGTGTTTAAACAGACTACGTATGTCGTAATTGCTTGACGAGTTAAAATTACCATCGTCCTATTTCGAATGTGTGTCATTAGAAAAACAAATACGTCAATTTTCTGCGGCTTATGCTCCTTTCATAACTTATCCGTGCACCATACGGAAACTCGTAGTAAGTGGAGCACAGACGCTCCTAAACTTCAAGTTTTAAAAGGGAACACACAATACACTTCAAGGCACGAGCGGGCGACTATTCTTCGTCACAGAGTAAACTAGATTTGTAACGTAAAGCCAATCTAGTATGGGGCCGCTCGGCGTGAGAGAGAGAGCTAAGTGGACGATCGAAGTAAACCACATGTACAGGCACCCCTGAGGTCGCCGCCGACGGTGGGTTGCGCGCGCGAATCGAACAGCTGACGCAAACCACCACTGAATTTTACACACACACACATTCAGGATATTGAACATGACAGCACGGCGAAACGGAATTTGCGTCCTCCGACGTGTTTTAATCCAACTACGCGAACACTTTACACACGCATACGGTCACTAGAATGAGATGGATATCTATATTTCACCCAGTTATCCCTGTGAGGACAATCATTTTCGGAATTTAACACAACCACCACACCTAATCAACTTCCAAAACTATGTCCCTCTAAACCATTTAATTCTGTCGTGTAGTTAAATATAATGTATTAAATTACTTGACATAATGAATCAAATATTAGATGATTGCAAATTGAAATACCTTCTAAACAAAATTTCAAAAATAAAATACCTAGAAACAACCAAACCTTTTAAATATTTAAAATAACTCAAAGATTAAAACAGCTGCAATCGTGCACCACGAGTACATAATTTAAGTGAGCTTTTTAGGGATCTGCCTTTGTTTCGCTATTGAGACAACCAACGAGCATTGTATTTCTCTTACATATCATTTTTACAAATACATTATGTACACATTGACCACGAGAGGTCACAATAATCCCCAAACCGCACACGAGGCAACCAGCGCTGAGAAAGCAGACCGATGCGACAGGTAGTTGGGTTTATAGCTTGTTAATGATCATTCCTCCTCCTTCCTACTTATAATAATAAACGACATAAAAATATATACAAAAAAATTTACACTATGACATTAATTCAATATTATAAAATTTCTACATTTTATATTTAAAACTTGTAAATATTTATTATATATCGGATTTATACAATAATGTATAATTATCTTCTTATATTAAAATTTATAATTAGTATAATAGTATAGTCTGTCCATAGATATAACTATTTGACTTATTCACTAGCACTCGAACTTCAAAAAAGAAATATTTACTGAAACCTTCAAGTACGGGTGGTTCACAGAGACGTATTCATAAAGATTATTATACTAAACGTCTGTTATGTTCAGTTATGTTCAATTTTAAAATATATTGATATGCGTACATATTGTCATGGATGAATGCGACTCTTTGTAAAGAAATAAAATGTTACTTTTGCTTAATTTTTTAAACGAAATCTCAGGGTGTTATCTGAGCCCGAATTAGCGATACAAAATTGACATACTTACCTTGAATTAACTTTTGAATATAGTTCATTTGCCACGCGTACTGGGAACCCTTTTCAGTATGTTGGTCACATTGGATAATTATGAATTTGTTTAATAATACTCGGTAGGTAAGAAATTATTTACCACTGAATGATTAAAATGAATGAAGAACGTTCTTTGTAACATGAATTTAACAAGATAATGAAATTTAATCTGACTTAACACGAGTAAATGAGCCTATGATATACTACAAACTTCTACAAGAAATCATTCTACGCTCTTCAAAAAACAGATAGATTTATTTAAAAAAAAAAGCTGATATCAAATCATGTAAATGTCTTTGAGCGTAGTGAGTAGATTTGAACTTCAATTAGTATCGTAGATAAGAAAAATATTGGTACAAGCTTTGTTTTCCTGGATAATCCTCTCTTGCTTTAGAATCTGCTAATTGATGTCTGGAACCATGTTGTGGCTGGGAGGTATTCTTAACAGTTACTTGAAATGGATCTCAACCTTTTCAGTTTGTGGATCTTCAATAAAATATTCGTGGGTGGACTATTTTATAATTTTTATAACATTTTTTAGCACTTCTGCTTACCCAAGCTTAATTTCGTGATCTCCGTTTTTTTTTAAAACGAACACTTTTTTTTTCATAGCACGGCGGTGATTTCAAAAAAATCATCGCATGTCGATCGAGGTCCGTACAAAGCCGCTTCCAAACGTTGGACTTGCGAAGAAACTATTAAAACTAAACAATGTTAATATTGCTCTTTTAAATTAACGTCAAATTATAGTTTTTTTTCATTATTTTTACGTTATTTCTTTTAATCTGTAGTTAAATTCAATGATCAAATCTATCAAATCAGTTACAGGTTTCTATCAAATGTCAAAAATTAATCATTTCTGATTCCATCGCTAGATGTCTATAGTTCTGACATTTGAATTTAATAAATTATATTTTTGCGCCTCCGTCCAGAAACACTCATTTTACAGTACTTGAAAGCGGCAGGAAAACGATAGTCTTCCTACCGTTTTCCTGCTTAGGCAGGCAAAAATGTACTAAAAGTTGGCCACATTAGATTCCACATGACAGATAATAAATTGTCATTAAGCTACTGTTCAACCATGTTAAGATGAACTTTGTCTTTACTGCACCTAGTATTGATAAATTTTAATTAATTTTAATCCAATTTTCAATTCAAAATTACGATTTGTCGGTCCAAAAAACATTGTGTATCACACGGTCAGAAACTGTTTTGCGAGTATTCGTAATTGTACACTCGCTAAACTGTAGTTTCTGGCCTAGTGATACAAATAATTATTAATCCATTTATATATGGAAATAAGTAATGTAATTAACCAGTTTTAATATAATTATTTATCTTTTTGCTTTTATTGTTTACAAATTTAGATGACTTTTATTCCGATTTCTTTAGACAAAATGTTTTTCTTAATAAAATGCTTGCATGTAATTTTGTAATTTACATTGTCTTGTAATTATTTCATGTTATTAAGATTATGGTTATATCACAATATAAACTTACATTTTTTTTAAGGTAACTACTTGTTTTACATTAAATTGAGCTTAAATCCCATGATTAGTGCATTCCGACTTGTAATTGTACCTTACCGGCTAAAAGTACTCGTCTTATACTCATTATAGTAATAGTTTGTTTTTTTTTATTTTCCAACAGGTGATAAACCCAAGTCAAATAAAGAAAATTAGAATTGCATAAGCAAAGAAAACTAGTTAAATTTTCTTCGACTGTACCTTGACATTTCTTGTTTTTCTTTTAAATACACCATTCTGAACGATTTTTTGCACTGTTACATAAAACACTTCCGTTAATTTTGATATTCTAACAATTGTCTCTGTTTTAGTCCCATAATTATCACTCTTCAAATTATTGTATACATTCAGGATTATTTGCTGCTTCAGTGCTCCAATGAGGTTCTTGCACTATCAACATCATCTTCCATCGCATCACTATTTTCACTTACCGAAATATTACTGCCTGGGAATACATCGTTTCTTGAATGTTCATCGGTACACCATGTTCTCCACATGTTTTTTTTTCATAAATTTAAACATCAAAATTTGCTACAACTGTCTCTCAACTATATTTTCTCATTCATTACCTTATTATAGATGTTGATTTGTACAAATTAGTTAATTGAGCGAAATGGTTCCGGGAGATAAGCAAATAAGTCATTATTTTGTGACAAATAAGATGTGCTATATTACAAAACTTACCTTTATTTTCCCCTATTTAAATAACAATTCAAAGGTGATAAACCAAAAATTATTTATTTTATATTATACGCATGTTTATCATACTTGCTGTCAGGTACTTTCAGTTTTCCTGGAAAATCACCCACCAATGACTTATCTCTTTATGTCCAGGGATCATCCATTTAAAATACCATTATAGAACATTCTTTAATACAATTACAAGTACCTATATATGATCCATTATATGAAAATTTAATTGTTTACTTTAATAATAATAAGATTAAAATTGTATACCCTGGATTATATTAAAGTAATTCTCCTAATACAGCCCATTACCTGATTTGCATAATTTCTCAGTACCTACCGCAGCAGGTAGTAGATAATTCCCGGTTAACATCATTAGTGAAATCGTTCTATGGACAGGCTACATACTGATTATTTTTTTTTATTTGATTTACCTTTGAAAAAATTAATGTAAGTGGGTAGCCAAATACCATATAATTAAAATTTCTACAAAAATATACAATCTTTTAATTAGTCGGCACTCCAAGAACTTAAACTTAATACAAAATTAAGAATAATAATAATACCACAACAAGGGAACCTCACGAACTGTAGATCGCAGATTGTAATAAAATTTGGTCAATTTGTTAAACCCTGTGTTACTCAAAGACGTTCTCTGTTGCTATGTAATTTCAACATTAGAGGATACAATTTTTCACGACTTTAAAGGCACTCGCCACGCTGGTGCTTTTAATCATGTCATTCGCCCAATAGAGGATGCCTAGGGAAATATTTCAGTATCCATCTTCATGATCAAATAAATAATGCCACAAAAGATATATATTTAAATATCACTAAAACGAACAATGTTCCTCATTCACAAATTTTATTTGAGATAGACGCAAACTCTCCTCAAATTTGTGAATATTGCAGTATTTGTTGACGTTACTTGACAGATGGATAGGGCGACGAGGAACAATTGAATCTCCAGATTCATCACCTGATCTAAGCCGACTAGATTTTGATACACCCTTTATACATGCAGCTCTAATAACTAAATGATCACAAACGTTCCAAAACACAATAGAAAATATCAGCCAAGAACTAAGGATGTCTACGTAGGTTCCGATGATTTTCAAATTTTCAACTGAATACATTTTAAACAATTGTAAGATTTACTACTTGAGTTTTTTTGTCCAAAATAACCGACCTAGACTTTACAGAAATTTTTACCCAAAAAATGTAGAACTAGGGAAGAAATGCGTGAGAAAATTATCGTACCCGAAAAAACGTAGAATACGCTTTCCGAAATGGGTGTATACAAATTCCATTTTTGGCCTAAATTTCGCTCTTCCAAGGCTACATAATTTCGCGTCTTATATATAATAATTCCAAATTTAATTTTAATTATTTTTACTTTATAATTATTTGATCAAAAGATATTTCTTTTTCTAATGAAACATTATATATGACAAAAAGGACAATTCCATAGAATTATTTTGTCAATGGGAATAAATACTTTTTTAAGTGTAAAAAGGTAAGTTTAAAGAAATATCGATGTTATTTTAAACAGAAAAGTTTTCGAGTAACAATATATTACTTCAGTATGTTTTAGCTCAAACTAGTAATGGATAAAAAAAATACTTTATTAAAAATGTGGGTTTTTTAGTGTGGAAAATATTGCTTTGCAACAAATAAATGCACTCTGTGACAGAGAAATAACAACCCCAAGGGATAGGAAATTTTTGACCAAACCTGGCTAAAATGTTCAACTACTAAAAGGTAGCAACTGATTAAACTTTCAAGGAAAAAAAACAAAATATAAACATAATTTTTATGAATAATATTGGTTACACACTCCTCCACTCTTCGCAGCATCGATTCTGGCAGATGGTCGATTTCCTCTTGAGGTATCGTGTCCCAAGCATCCTGTAATTCGTGCTGAAGAGTTTACAGCGTCTGCGAAGGATGCAGTGAGTTCCTCAGTCTTTCCCTATAATGTCCGAAACATGTTCGATGGACCAAAGGTCCAGAGATCGGAGTGGCCACGACAAGAAATTGACATTAACCGCTACAAAACAGGTCATAAAACGTCTCGCAATGTAGGGTCCCGCATTATCTCGCTGGAAAAGTGAGTCTTCCAATTGCCCAAGAAATGAAAGAGTAAGGAGTTTGCTACCTCATCCACATATTTCTGGGCATTCACATTGCCAACCGACATCTACCTACTGCCTACCGACATTCCCACAGTTTGGTGTACATGTCTCACAACAGAAAATTCAACATTGCAACACGGTCATCATGCATTACCAAACAGTGTCGGAATTCATCACTACAGATGTGACCGATATGAATGCAAGCCAAACACTTTGATACTCCAATAAACCATTCGAAGTGCTACAGGGTGACATTCATTAGCAAAACATTAATCGGCAATTGATCGGAGAATCGGTTCGCTTCCTAATTCCGCTTCGACGTTCTTGACCCACCCTTAGACTATGCCTGAAAGCAAGGCACGATGTTGGATTGATTCTGATTAAGGCCATTTCCAATTTCTCTGTATGATATACCACCTTTGGGCAAATCTACAATACGACCTGTATCAAATTGGCGGTAGTTAGCGGTAATTTCCACGTTGGAGCACTCTAGGCATGATCACATCCTCAAAACAAACAATTACAAGTGAAAATAATAAAGTAGTGAACAATATTTCACAAAATATACACTTGACAAGATTGTCAAACAATACTGAAGAAAACTGACAGATTTACCACTTGATCGACTTTTCTGAAATTTTAATCAATTGCTGACTTGTCAAAATATTCCTGCCCCTTCTTGGTGTTGCGATTTCTATGTCACTAGAGAATATACTTAAAAATAATTAATTAGGTTACAGAATCTTTCTGTCAACCCACAATAGCATTAAATAACTTCATTGATGAAATATATTAAATATACTAAAGTTTTCCAAGCTCCTTCGTTTTCTTCTGCCAAATATCGTAGCAAATAGTTATCAACCATTTTTTTACAAAGCCAACTTGTGTTGGTAAAATGTGTTTTTAAATTTAAGCTTTATGCAAACGTTTCTCCCTGGAGGATCGTTTGAAGTCGGACAGCACGGAGCAAATGCATGAATAATTTGATATTTTCTACTACAAAGTATTCCTGAACAGTTATATATAGACGATCAAATATACAGGAAAGGATTAAAGCACTTTATACGCCTTAAGGGGCAGATAGATGTCGAATAAACGTGAATCACTTTCACGTGAAGCACTAGGCTCTCTGGGAGCATTGAACCTCGATCAATAGTAGACAATAGATGTATGTACCTAACATAGAAAAACAACGAGAGAATACATTTTAAAATATTTCCATTGAAATTCGGATGTCGGTCTGATGTTACGGTGAAGCGAATGCTAGAATATAGGTGCGAATATACGATTTCCACTTATCTTGTCATAAACGTCGACACAGTTTAGATCTAATTAACTAATATTAAAGCCATGTCGCTGTTCCTACACAGTGATTACATCTTCAGATAATTGTAAAATTATGCCGTTCTTGTCATTTAAGGAGACCATCACCTACTTTATAGCGCAGCTATATTATATTAACAATTAGAGAATTCTGGATTATAGTATGTTATCGCTATCATTTTCTATACTAGAAATAGTTCAATTAACCTCATACAGAATCAGTACGTCAATATTTTGCATTTTTGCGTTAAAATAATAATTTTCTACCTATATACAAGTAAAATTAAAAAACAAAATATTTACCCTTTAGGAAAGACAGAATGAGTAAGACTGTAACTTTTCTAGGTTTAATGTAAATCAATTGAGGAAATTAGAAAATAAAGATAGTGACGCTAAACTGTACAATTGTGGGAGTCTCAGAAATAAAAGGATTTAAAAGTGCAGATTTTAAAAAAATTATCAAATGCTCAAAATCATAGTTCCGAGTTGTAATTTAGTGGTGAAATTAAAAACGCTAATTCGTTTACATAGCGCTCTTTCTCACACTTACAAATAAATTATCACACAGAAAGTCACTAATTAGGAACTCATGATGGTCGGCTAATGATGGAGATGTTGGGGCTTGCTAGATATGTTTAATACTCCTGAATAATAAGCTTGTAAACAACAAACAAATTCACGTACTTGACGTAGTGATGTAACCAGAGTAATAATACTAAAACTTTCGTAAATAAGCGACGATATATCAGGATAGATAAAATAAATAAAAATAATAATAATAATAATAATCTGGCCTTTAGTTGGACTTTTCGGGGTAGCAAAGTAAATCAGTCCTGACGCAGTCGGGAAAACAAAATGGCCGGCAAACGGCATTACCACATGTATGTAGAGAGATCCCTCGGAAGATGTTGTGGTGATGAATAATCTCCGCAGACGACGACCACATGCTACCAATTATCCCCAGGGATAAAATTAAAATTACCAATTCACAACAATAACATGATGATCCTCCTGGATCATACAAAGAAACTTTCTTTCTGTATTTTTACGGAGTAATCATAAAAAATACATGTGGTCCCTACGGCTTCTCTACCGGTTCTCTCCGTGCGCACCACGTGACTCTCACGCTGAGTACGCCGGTACGAAAGGAATAGGACTAGATGAAAGGGCAACTAAAAATGATGCTAAATAAAAGAAAACAAACACTACGTTCCAAAGAATGAACTTATTAAAGATAAAAAGCGATTCCAAAACTCTAATTGAAAAGTAAAATTCAACCACACGCCGGTAGATATATTTTAGTAATACTAACAATAAATAAAAATAGAATAAAAAGATGAAAATTCAAACGTTACAAAGTGTAGAGCCACATTTGTATTATAGTACTTTTTAGAATCAAATATACCTACTATGATATCAATTAAAACCTCGGTCGGTTGGAGATGCGAGAAAAAAAAAGCGTATGCTTTGCAATACAAATAACAAACGCGGCAGCTACGGCACCGGAAACCGACCAAACATATGTAGGTGCATATACCTGAATCGAATTTATTTCAGTAATAAATTATTGGATATACAATTTATTTGGTGAAAAATTATTCCAGTAACGCTTCATCCAAATAATACTTTATTCCCGTAATATTTTATTTAAATATCCGAGCACTGCTTTCGACAATAACTAAATAGTAAATAGTTGATTGATTGATCTTATTCATAATTTACGAGGATGTATTGGTGTCTAATTAGCTTACACCGGTGCCGTGGATAAAGAAAAAAATGCGACACCATAGCAACGAAAAATAACGCATTAAAAGTGTCAGTGTAGAGTTTCATGTTAAAAGGTCAAACCAACATTACGCAACAAAATTTGAAAAAAAAGGATGTCGACCAAAATTGTAAAAATTGAAAAATTCAAGTATCAAGCCATCATCTAGTACCTGTATTTGAAGGGATTAAGAGGTAAGCAGATTTACGATGATGTGCTTAATACCCTTGGCGATCAACGTCCTTTCGTACGGGACTGTGAAAAATTGAATTGCGAGCTTCAAAGGGGTAAATATTCCATTGAAGATGAACACCGATCGAGAAGGCTAGTTTCTGTGTTCGTCCCCGAAAATATTGACGCAGTTCATGATATGAGTTTGCCAGACCGTCGAATTGGACTAAAACGAATATCTATCTAACAATCGATGGAATGGAGACAATCTGGTTCTCCAAAGCCTACGAAGTTTCGTATGCAAAAAGCTGCTGGAAAAGTTCTTGCTTCAGGGATTTGGACTGCTATGAAGTAATCATGATTGATTTTCTGGATAACGGTAGAATAATAACTGGGAATTATTATTCGACGTTACTGACCACTATACGACAAGAAGTTATAAAGAGAAGACACGGAAACTTGTCCAAAGGTGTTTTGTTTTTGCAGCAGAAAGGTCTAGAGGCGTTACACTGTTGAAAATTTTAACACTTTTTTGACTAATTAATAGTCAGGAGAGGTCCACACTCTTTTCGTGTTATTTTTGTCGAGAACTATAGAAGTTTAAATTTGACGAGCAAAGATAGTCAAGTATTGTCTATTGCTAAGGGGTTATTTTGTCCAACTGACACGTGGAATTATGAAATACTTCTGGTCACATTTTATTTGATCTAGACTAGACAAATTTACTAGCTGTTTAACTAAATGAATGCGATCTATTGGGTGTTTTAACACCATTTTCTAACCACAACGTCTTTTTAATATGCAACTCCTATTCTTAGTGCTATAATATCTCTCTTTAAGACGTTTCTCAATTATAAATATGCAAAACCACTCATTCACAAGTCTTGGTTTCAACTAAACGTACCAATTTTAAAATGATTTTTTGAGAACCATTATAAAATTAGTGAATGTTTATGCTATTTGATTCAAGTCTAAACTAATTGCGTAAATAGATGTTCCCAATACATCTTTAAGATTTTTTATGCCCACTGGAATTAACGTTTAATAACACGAGGTTACACTTCGCAAGTCAGTCACATTTGGTGATTTGTTTGGATATGTTAATACGGAGAATCAAACACGAAAACAAATACACGTGCAATGCAGGTGGTGCGTATAATGCAATACTGTATTAGAATAGGTGGGGTTTCTATATTTCTATCCGAGGGAAAATTCTGATTGGTTGACGCTTCTGAATGTCTAGAAAAATTGTCAATCCTCATATCTGAACAAAGAATTCACACGAAATTCTAGTCATTTCTGTTCTATTAAATACGCGTAGTCAACTCGTCTGGCAAAGTTTGGAAAAATCAACACTAAAATATTTGACTAGCGCAAAATTAACGCCAACACCGTAATATTTTCAACAGTGTACAGGTTCGTTGTAATAAATGTATCCAATTAAGAGGAAAATATGTTGAATAATAAAATATTTTGAATTTCAAATTTTGTATGCTTCCATAGTAGGCTAAAAAATGTTCAATACATCCTCGTACTACTACTGAGTAAAGATGGTAAGAATGATATAGTAGGTCTGCTGCTTGGTAGCTGTAGACTAAATAGGTATATGTACAATATAGACCTGGTAATGATACTACTTGCAGATTCTCCCATGTAGAGGAAGAAGGACTAGTTCTTCTGGTAATGGGCGTGAAAAACTCCACAGCTAGCACCTACACAAAGAAGCCGCTCTCAAGGATGATAAGACTAATTATGAGGGCAAAATTCGTCTTCTAGGAAAAGGGGACAATAAATCTGAAAAGGTCGCAGTAAAACAGGTCCGTGGGCCACCCCAACCCTAATCTAATCTAATCTTATTCGAATTGTTTGAATAAAAAGTTATTCAGTGATGTCCAACGCTGGCATTGAAATAATGTCGATGTGGAATATACAAGGAGTTTCGCCAAATTTATTCAAAGCATGGGACCATAAAATAGCTTAAAAACAACAGCTGATAGTTCAATTCTGTCACTTGCCCATTACCTTTTTCTAACGATTTACTGCAGCTAGATTAATACGGAAAAAATATGATGACAAAACTCTGTCCGCAGAATCGTTTCAAAATATTTTTATGTGCCTCAAACCCTTCGTTGTACTATAAGTCGATAATAACCTCTTTGATTTGAATATAATTATTTTTTTTTTCCTTACCTTAATGGACTCTGCACATTGTTTAAAGACAATTTTTGTTAATATAAACATTCACGACTTTAATAAATTTTTCACATAATAATCATATAAAAAATAACAATCATATAAAAAATATCATCGTTTGAGGCATTATGGCCGTAATTTATGTCACCAATTTGTATGTCGAGAGTCTCGGATCTAATGTAATTACAGAAAGAAAATCTTTTCAGCGTGTAACTAAGGAACTTGATGATTTAGCCCTGTTATAATCGGATAACACGGCGCCTAGATTTAACAAAACACCCCACAACATTCCATATTTCATACAACGTTTTAATTAAGAAGAATTCGCATGTTTGCGCCGCGCATTCGAACAGAGGAACGCCCACCGGCCACTTACCGCTAAACAAGATTTTTTCAACGGTACGTCCTCAGCTGATGCCCTTAAAAGGAAGTAAGGCGCTTACTTTCATTTTCCGCCGCAGTTCTAATTTATCTTCCTCACCTACTTGGCTTTTTTAATTTGCTTTTCCCCGCTCGTCGTGTTTGAAGTTCTCCTTTCGTTTCGCCGTTTCAGCTTTACGTTTTTAATTAAAGTGCCAATTTTAATTCGGCCCGTGTTTGCCTTATGTGCCTGTTCCAGAAGATTGTACGGGATGTCTCTCAAACACAATTTATCTTTCGAATTCCTTCAACGGCATTTTTCCCAGAATATTAAAAACCGAGATAATAAAATAAACCGCGTAATTAAACGAAACCTCCGGCTAATATACGAAATTAACTAGCGTATTATTCTAAAATATTTCATCCTTCAGCTTCTATCAGGGAATTTCCAACTGTACTTTTGTTTTATTATATCTTCCAACTAACAGCTGGAAAAATATGTTTAATAAATAAGATAATTTAAGCGGAGTATCTTCTTTGGGGAATATTCCCAATGCAATAATTATACTGCATTTGTAATAAAAAAAACATATGCCAGAAACCTTATAGATTATATAGTACACACAAAAAACTTAACTAGAAGAGAGCGAAGTAGAATTCACTCACACATTATGGTAGCATGTATCAGTAATATTTAACAAACTTCTCCTAGACCCCTCACCACAAACTGCACTAAATTGGACGTACGTTTCGATAGCAAAGCTATCATCATCAGCAGAACACTAAGTTCAGTATTCTGCTACGTCCAGTTTAGTGCAGTTTGTGGTGAGGGGTCTAGGAGAAGTTTGCAGCATTACCAGTACCACAGTTTGGAGTACTTTTGTCACAGTAATATTTAAATTTATAGTGAAAATGAACAGGAAATATACCAGTATAGCAATGTAAAGACTTAATACAAAAAGATACAATTCTAATTCGGAACTTCAAAAAGAAAGAAACCCAGTGCAAGAAAGGGATGTAGAAAATGAAAAACATAATAGCACTTAGTAGGAACAGAATGGTGAAATAAGGAAATTAAAAAGACAATTTTACATTATCCATGTTTGTAGCCATCTTTTAATATATTTAAGGGTTGATTTATTGGAAATATTGCCTCAATAAAAATAACTAATTACATGTGGCAAGACGTTTTGACAAATTTATTTGTTTTTTTCAATTGCTAGAAAATTAATTACATGTCGAATCTTCTTTTATAATTATGTTAACGTTACTTTTTAAGTACCTTAATATTGTTCCATAATTCTAATCACCAAAATACATTCTTTTTTATATTTACATATATAATTATTATTATTGTAATCATCAGTATTTATACATTAAAATTAAGTACTTAAAAATATTACAATTTAAAAAGGTCTGTGGAACAAGATATGTATTAAATGCATTTATATTTGGAGGCAAACAGACATGTATTTTTTTTGTAGTAAGGTTAAGAAAAATATATACAATATTCAATATACATAGATTGACCTTAAAGTCTCTAAAATAATATTGAGTAAATTTGTCAAAACGTCTTGCCACATGTAATAAGTTGTTTTTATTGACCCAATATTTACAGGAAATATACCGTTTAATATATTAAAAAGGCAATAGAAGAAACCAAGACATAAAAGGATAAGAAAAATAGATGTGTATTGCAGAAAGAGGAATCCATAGTAAAGACTACCTTAAAAACGTACTATCTGAAAATAATGTCTTGCATCAGCCACTTTATTCAATAGCTTACCGACATTTAATATTATATTGAAAGTTGAATCGGTCAACTGTAGGATATTTCCGGTTCTCTTTACCTGTGCACCTGCGTTTATTGCCTTTTTTTGTAGAAGTGATGAAGGAAATTTAGTTGAGATAGACATAAGGTTTTGCACGATATTGAAACGACCCAACTATATTATGAATACATTTAGTAATTATCTGTTCACAGGATCGTAAAATGCATAAATATAAATGAAAGAAACATAGGGTTTTGGTGTTATCGTAATAATGTAGATATACTGTAGATTTAAATGAATTTTAATGCATTCATAATTAGCTGATAAATAATAATATAAATTAGTACAGTAGTATAAATAGGTACATAATTTCTTAAAAAGGTATTTCAATAAAAGGATATGATAGTTCGATAGAAACACTAATCGGATTAAATATTGCGGTTTGATATTGCCTTATACTTTGCCTAAAAATCCTTCCAGTTTAGAATGCGGGATATGCGTTGGACCAAAATAGTTCGAAGGATTATATATAAGAAGGTGCAACTTACTTATTACTAGTGATGGTGACTTTTGTTGGCACGCAGTAGCGCACAGAGAAAAAGAATTCTGGAAGTCAAATAAGTGTTTCTTTGCCACCATTTAAAAGAACAATTTTTTTCAGTCAAAAAGTATTTCCTTCAATTAAAAATAGTATTATTTTAGTGAAAGAAATGCGTATTAACTGAAGGAAATAGTTCTTTATTTTTATTTCTTGGATTTGAATAATCCTTTTACATATGTATAATAAACATAATTCCGACAGTCTGTATCACTGCGTGCTAACAAAAATCTCCATCTCTACTGACACCATCTTCTATTAGGGCATAAAAATTTTGCATGCGTTTTGCTTTTGTCAACTACCCACGTATTATTTTTTATTGCGATTAGATAAATGTATTTCATATTGATATTAAATTATTTTTTATGTCTACGTTACGTTTGCTTTATTTTAAAATAAAAGTAACTCTTTTCGAATAAAAATTTCAGTTTTACAAGAAAAAATATACAGTATTTTAAAAATGTATATGTAACATATTATTTTCATATACTAACATTGTATTTCTTATTGTGCTATAATGAAAATATATGTCATATTACGCTCCAATAATTTCTTCTACTCTAAGTTTTAAACAGCAAATAAGAATATAATATCTATTGGCTGTGTACTAAACACGTGCATCAGCACGTGCAGCGTTAAATAACCCAACTCTATTTCAGGTTTTATTGCTATTCGATTCAATACATTGTTTTTACTTTGCACTTGTCCGTTCCTTACTATTACTATTATTTATTTGTCCTAATATTATCCGGTTCTGTTGTTAAAATATTGCTTGCGGATAAAATGATACTTATGGCTCTGAAAATCTATAACGCCTGTAAGGTTATCTGTAAGTCTGTACGGACAGTACAAATATGCATAGAATGTCACGCTATAAATATTTTATTTATTATTATATGTAACACCTGCTATAAGAAAACAAAAACTAGCCAAAATCTAAAAAAAAGAGGAATAAAAAACGTAGAAATAGAAATTAATGTGCACAAAAATGTAATGGATGTAATAAAGCATTAAAAACTAAGAAGAGGCTCGAGACGACGACATATATTACTACAATATTTGATGAGTATGGTGACTTATATAAAAAAAAGATGCGGCTATAGCAAACACAGTGAACAAGTAAACGAAAACACACTACTCATTGAAGAAGACAATATTAGGACAGACATATCGTGAGTTCCTTTAACTCTGAACATATAATGTTAGCATTTTCCTCAGTTCAGTTTTAAAAGGAACAAGTTAATACAATACAAACAATTGTACGAGATACTATGCAAACCAGTCTTTGATAAAACAAATTTGTTGTGCCTGTTGTCAATTCTGACGTTAATAATAAAGAAATAAAGTTTGATATCAGTTTCTACTAGTTTTTATTTCTGTAGTAGAACTAGTTTATACCAACAGCTTGCGCAGTATCCGTGCATGGTTCTATTACCAAATCAAAATACCGATCAAATGGTACTATTGGTAATATTATTATGAAAGTTTAATACAGAAAGTTGTGTAACCAATTTCCACAAAAAGAAAGAAACAGATTTTCTACATTCTCACTGAAAAAGTATATTTAGGCATCTTGTGTTTAATGCTGAAGAAATCATCTTACCTAGCTACGATATGTAACACTAGACTTTATGTTTCGAAATCTTCAGTATTTAGAATTTGAAAAAAAATCAATTACAATCCTTATAAATTTAGCAATCGCCAGTAGATGTTTGAGGAGAACAAAATAAAAAGAACTGAGTTTTGCGATGTTATGTTTAACTTGTTGAATGAAAATTGAGGCATTATAGAAAAAAATAGCGGGACGCATGGATCATTTTCTTTGAACAGCATCGTAAATTCCCAAGACTATTGGTTTGTTAGAATACTTTTTTCTAACAAACCCTTCTTATTTATCGCTTTTTTATTCAACAGATATCGGTTACGAACAAACGGCCACATACAAAAGCCTACCCCATACTCAGTTCAATGCTAAAGTTAACGTTTGACCAGGAATACTGGGCAACGTCCTTATTTGTCCATTATTTATTGATGGTACACTTAACATGAAAAAGTTGTTAAAGCTTCCTTGAAAACTCATTATTTCCACAAATATCAAATTTAAATGTTGAAAATGTGTGGTTCCAAGGTGCTGGTTAAAATTAAAATAAACCACCTTTTAAAGTATGGTTTACATAAAATCTATTCTCTTATATTCGGCTACATTTAAATTAATATGATTTTAAATTAAAAAGATGTCACTAGCCGTGCCGCCACTAACATGCTCAAAACAGTAACTACTATAAGATAATTTACTACTCACATTAGAAAAACAAAATTATTGTAAGCCAGAAAAAAGGTTGGTATTTTTTTATTTTAAATTACGAGTTGGAAAATATATTAAATCAAGTTTATTTATAACTGTATAACAGTGTATTTGCCAGGATAAATTCTAATAAAATACCTGCGCTACATGTAATGGATTGAATCCAAATTTTTTTGCAATTCTGTACAGGCTTTCTATAAACGTTTAGTATATTGTTTATAATGAGTGGGCGGTCGCTTCGAACTAGTACTTTAAAATGTTTTTCTTTACTCAATAGTATTGTTGATGACAGCTAATTATGGTAAAAATAAATTAAAAAAATATAAACCTAAATATATAATTGTTGTATATGTAACAATTTAAACATTGATAATCACATTACAATTTTAAATATAATAATTTTAAAATTTCACATGTTTGTTCTCTATCAGTCATTCTTTGTAATAATTGTAAGCATACAACACAACTTCTTCTCGTTTAATTAATAGCTCTTTGATAATTAACCTGAATGTGCTTATAACGCGAAACCTTATGAATAAAATATTGGTAATTGTGGATTAGACCGCATTTTCTTTCTTCTGTTTATCCTGCAAAATATTTTAGTTCGTGATAATAATCATAATTTTTTAAAACCCGCAGCATATGAATAGGACCAATCAAGAGTAGATGATCTCGAGTCAAACTATTTATGGATACACAAAATAATATAGCATACGGATTCATATATAACACATAACATATGTGCAAACGTATATATTGTAAAATCACAATATATTTCGAAGGAATTTCTTTATCTCGCCACCAATACGTCTTTTCTAAAAATACAACACGTAACATCAACTAACTCTTCCTTTATTCCCTGTCTTGCAACTGACGTTGGCTTTTATTTATTAGTATAGCCATTGCTCGGGAGGACAGATACTGTTGGGATTTTAAATGGTACATTACACGCTTTCAATAATCGCATATCTGGTCTTCAGCCAGCGTGGCTCAAACGAAATGCATTCGGCTTCCATTATGAAACTTGCGTCGCCGATAACAGAGGGTAAATTTACAGTTTCGTTAAAGGATTTACCCACAAAGCGATATTGAAAATTTGCGTATCCTATACATAGTAAGTTGCTAATAAAATTCTTGGTCAATTGATAGAAGGAATTTATTGAATGGTGGCGATACTAAATAACACCCAAGTAGGATAATTTTGTAGTCTGCTGTATAAAAGAGTACTAGAAGGAAGGTAGCTTTTAATCAAAATAAGGAGTGCAGTATCGCTTGGAAGGTGGTTTACTATTTGGCTTGACAGCTCATTTAGTCATTCAGAACAATATGCATAACAGTATTTCAATTGTTTTTATAAAAATCATGAAGAAATTTTGTTTAGGAAGAGATTGCGATGAGAAAAGACTTTGAGGAAGAAATTGAGGTGGTTCCTACATCAGGGCTTCCAGAGGATTCAATTTAAAAAACACGATTTTTGTAATTCTTTCCTCTCTCAAATGTTTCGCAATCAAGCAGCTATTTTTGGACAAATATCGGAATTTCACTTCAAAATCGCGCGGGAGAGGGATTTTTTTTGCGCGTGAAATTAATATACGGTTTATTACATAATGTATAAATAATCTTTAATTGTCATTCAATTCGAAAGTTTCCTCATTTACTCTCATTTTCAACAAATGAGGTTTTGCTGGTCTCGTTATTTTTATTTTTGGAACTGCAATAATTCAGCTGCTGCAAGTTGTATTCGATGTAAATTTGAAAAACGATTGCTTTGAAAGATTTAGAATAACTTCTGAAAATTTTGTCTCTGGATCTTACACTGGATTCGGCTGGCGAATTTTTGAATATAATTTATTTTCTTTTTTTTTTCCATGGACGGGTGTAACCCCAAGAAGGTGTCTCGACCAGAAAGATCTATTGTACCCCCATGTCAATTTTAGCCTTCTTAGTCAGGTTACACCCTATCAAAAAAAGTTCGCAATCTGGCTGAGAATTAACTTACCGACCCTGGGTTCGTCCAACCGATCGACCCCAAGTGCGTCTGCCTATTCCCATTAACTGCTACTTTAATTTTCATCACACGCACATTTAAAAACAACCAGGAGATTCGTTCTATTCGCCGTCTTGTAGCGGGATAGCCACTGACCATAGCGCCTTTTTCTATGGGACAAATAAAAGAGGCTAAGCGATTTTAAAAATCCTTGGCAGTCACATTGGAATACGATCACGGACTTAAAGATAAGTACTAAAAATAAAACATTTTTTGAGAGAAGCCATTTATTTTAAAGAAAACTTGTATGTTTGACATCCTTTCAAGATATTCACAAATAAAGATATCGTGTTTCCCAATAAAGGCTTAAAATAATACTCATTACCTGGTACCTAAGTAAGTAAGTAATGTTTATTAATCCATAATAATAATCAGATAAGTCAAAGAAGAAAAGAGATAATTTACAAGGAATTGAGAAAATAAAAGTCTACATAAGAAAATAAATCAAAAACCAATTATTCTAAGATCATTAACAAAAAGTAATTCTTAATTTGGTAATAACAAAAAATAAAACAAGATCCTAATTAATCACAAAAAAAATAAATTAAGCACTTTTGTTCTAAAAAGTAATAATAAATTTTGAAGGTTCATCCTAAACAAAAGAAAAAAATATATAAATAATTCTTAAAATCATAAATAATTAACTTAAATTTCATCTATTTAATAGCAACATTTATTTAAAAGATGTTTTTGGACAGTTACTCTAAAAATATTAAGATTATGAAGCAACATATCATATAATCCGACCGATTGTATTACACCTTTATTAACTTGTAGCTTTATAATTGCAGCTATAATTCACCTTTTTCATATGATGTCGTCTTAAGTAAAAGATGGGTTCTTTTCAGAGGTTCTTTTGCTACCTTAAATGATCACATTTAATCAAGTAAAATCACACACAATTCTGAATCTTAATGCTATTACCGAGCAATTAGATTAGAGTTTTGGAAAAATGGATGGTTTGGATTACTGAAGTTAGATTGTAGATATTTGGAAAATTATCAGATTATTAAACACTAGGCGCAGTTGACTGAAGCCAGAGTTGGTTCTTGACGCACGATATATATTTTTTTTTATCGGATTGTATGGGTTATTTGTTGTACTTTGTTAGTTTAAGATTTTAATGGTTGTAATATACACTTTTTTGTGTTATTTGTGTATTATCATATTATTGTTATTGACTTATCCAATATCCATTGTATAGATCTATGGAAGTAATAAATTATTATTATTATTACTACAAAATAATCGATACATCCTTAAATATGTTTTGGAAGACTTTAAATCAATTTTAAGTGCATACGATTGCCCCAAAAAAATACCCAAACTTTTATATAAACAACAAAACCAATCCGATTTTAAATGTAAAATAAGTTGGTTTTTATTAAAATGAGATGAAAAGATTAGATGCAAATATTTAAATAGAAGCAAACTTCCTGGAAAAATGCGTTTAACAAGTACTACTTAAAACCGCTTTAATTATTAAGAGTAATACTTATGGTGTTCATTTTTTAAACACGTCACGTTTGTTATGATTTCAGGGAAGAAATACCTATTTATAGTACTATGAAATACGTATAAGCGGAGTGCTACCGAAGAAGTAACTGCTATTAAATTACATGAAACATCTGTTGCGGTAGAAAGAGGAAGAGAACCCGTCTGAGTCCATGAAATATAACTGCTTATGGAAACGGCATAAGAGTGTATTTGTTACAATCAAGGGCTTTTTTCATACACGTCTAGAAAAGACAATGGCAACAAAAGTAAAGCGAAGCCGCACTCTGCCTTTATGTAAGCTCACTCATAACATGTTGAAGATAAATCATTGCATATACACAAGTTCATGCACGCGAAACTTGCCTGAAACTTCCAGCGAATCTCTTAGAACCGTGCGTTGAACAATCCGCCGCTTTTGCAACCAATTCAAACCGTCAAAACCGATTCCCAGCAAACTATTCTGGAGTTCTTGGTATACAGCGGGACGGGACGGGGTGTTTCGTGTATTAGAAACGTTTAGGAGCTGAATCAAGTGTCGCCGCGACCCGCACATACTACTTTAATTATGCGGTGATGTCGCCAGCTCCTGACATACACAGAGTTCGATTCGTACTCGGTTACGTGGCGGCGTCTTTTGTTTGAGAAATGAGGAATAATTTAATTTTCCATTGTTTAATTTTGCCGAACTTACAGGATGCAAATTAAAACTTCCTTCGAATATACCAGTGTTTCTCAAACTGGGTTCTGCGGGATTCCAGAGTTCCGCCAAGAGCAGTTCGCAAAGGTTCCTACGCAAATAAAAAGAGCAACTACCCCACGAAAAAAGTGATGTACCGCTCGGGTCAACCCAAATACAACATACATCGTTATATGTACGAATGCCATGCCGCTGTTCGCAGTATATACATACATGCTGCGAACAACTATATATATATATAGTAGTTTGAGCGCTCAGGAGCATTTTTGAACAACCTTCACGTGGAGCTTAAAGCTCAGAAGCTTTTTTGAGCACCTTCCATGTGGGGCTTAAAGCTCAAGGACGTTTTTGAGCAACTTTCATGTGAAGCTAACAGCCGGAGCTTTTAA